>PVKA01047907.1:0-14066 GCA_004027165.1 Ctenomys sociabilis
TGCTGTCTATCTATCTATCTATCTATCTATCTATCTATCTATCTATCTATCTATCTATCTATCTATCTACTCTCCCCCCCAACCCCTCCCCCGAACCAGGGATTGAACTCAGGGCCTTGTGCTTGCCAGGGAAGCGCTTATTCCACTGAGCCATCTCCCCTGCCTTCACATGTTTTTATACCATTGTAAGGATTCCTATATGATTGTAGAAAACTCACTCTAAATATGAGAAAAGATAGAATCTTTAGTCTAATAATAAACCAAAGGGGCATATTTATTTGAAATCATTTAAAATTGCTACCAAATTATCAAGGAAAATGTCTATGTTCAACTAATAGTGTCTAAGATTTAACACAACTTAAAAAATGTTTTTAAATCTTTGTTTACTTAAATATTTGGTTCAGAGTCTCACCACGCAGCTCAGACTCATAGTGGTCCTCCTGTCCCAGCCTCCCCAGTGCTGGGATTACAGGCGTACACCACCACATCTGATTTCGTTGGCTGCATGGTGGTAAGACACGCAGTATTAGGGAGTGGACCTGGGTCCTTGCACTTGCCAGACTGCCGAGCTCTCTCTCCAGCCCAACGCAACTTTTTGACTCCATTGATGTGATATAACTAATGGGTACAGCCAGTTTTTCCTGTGTGCTTGAGAGCTGAAATCAGGGCCTTAGCACTACAGCACATGATCCAGCTGTTAGCATGCAGGTGATTTCTTCCTAACATAAATGCTGTAATCCGATGTGTCCTCAGTCCACGTGGACGGAGCAGAGGGCGCGTGCTGGAATTGGCTTTTTCTACTGTTGGTCCTAGTCCAGTGGAAAATAGCTGATAGGAATTTAGGAAACTGGAACTGTTAGAAACTTTACACGTGGGATTTAATTTTTTTTTTTTTTTTTGTCTTTTTGAGACAGGGTCTCACTATGCAGTTCAAGCTGGCCTTAAGCTTGCTTTGTAGCTCAGGCTGGTCTCGAACTCACAACAATCCTGCCTCAACCTCCCGAGTGCTATGACAAATGAAATGTCTGCTTTTCTTTGGTCTCTACACAATTATTTTAAGCACAAACCAAGGAATGGTGGCATAGGGTTTTCCATTTAAAAAAAGTAGCAGTAGCATTGACTTTTAAAATCAGTGATCTGGATAAAAAAATTTTGTAGCCCTGGCTCTCTGTAGATCCCTCTCAGTGGAGCAGCAGGTTACGAATATTATTTTTATAATTACCTGTGGGATTGGAGCCCTACCTGTGCGTAACAGCTTTGAAATATAGCAGGAGGGTTACGAAAGGTTTTGTACTGCTAAGAATAGACTACACTCCGATTTTAAAATACAGTTTGTGTAGAACACATGCTATTGCAAAATACCAAAATTGCACTCTTGGCCTGAATGTTTGCAGTTTCCTAGGAATTCATGGTTGTGCACTGCCTCCATACCCAGCCTTACAAATTGGCCTATGCACCTGGCTCATGCAGATTAAAGATGTAGCAGTTTTTGTTTCCATTTCTTCTCTTTCTCTTATTTCTTCTTTCTCATGCATGCTAACAAGTCAGATAGCTTCTCCTTTCTTTTCCTTTCAACATCTGTTCATCTTACTGTATCATTTCCTTGAAGAATAGAAAGACAATCCCTTTATTATCACTGTGAATTATATTTCTCCCTCTTTTCCCTCTCCATCTTCTTACATAAAAAAGTCAGACATAGTAACCATCCATTACATTTCAACATCTTTACAGTCAACTCAAGAAAAGGATCAGGGCATAGTATACCTCCTGACATGGCATGATACATATGAAAATTATTTATGATCAGTTATATAAACCAGTGGTTTAAAATAGCCATGTGGGCCAGATGGCCCACTGAGATGGCTCAGTGGAATAAGCACTTCCCTGGCAAGGGCTTGAGTTCAATCACTTGTTCTGCAAAAAAAAAAAAAAGCTGCTGGTGTGCCTCGTTGTTCCTTTTCTTGGCTGTTTCTTTCATTTAAACCATCGGTTGTACTCTGCACTGTGTTGAGCACAGCAGCAGGTCTAAGGAGGCCCGAGATGTGCCCCAGAGCTGGGACCTCAGCAGGGAGGGACGGTGGATACACAATATATATATTAATGTCACTGGCGACTCGCCTTTGGTCAGACTCCCTGTGCTGTATTTGGAATTTATAGATTGGAATAGTTCTGAGCTGAAGCCTGGCATGTTGAGGTAGGAGGTGGACAGAATAAAGCGACAAAGGTAGGTGTGGTTGGGTCACTTCTCAGCTCAAAGTCACCAGGCACTACGCTTCCACTTGGGGTGAAAAGCCTGTTCCTGTCATAAGCCACAAGGCCTTGCGTGTTTCCTGCCTAACACTGGCATTTGCTCCTCCCTCTTCGCTCAGCCTGCACCAAGCTTCCCCTGCGCTTTCCAAGGACCTAGAACCTTCTTTACTCGGATGTCGCCACGCTGCATGGCCCGCGATGCTGCTCTGTCTCCATGCACTGCTCCTCTCTCTGGTTGTCTTCCTCTTGCCACTGAGGTGCCTTGACCATGCTCCACCCTTTGCTCTTGCCGTCCGTCACCTCCCTGGAACCTATGCTCTCCGCGGACGGGCTCAGTTCGCTGTGGGCTCCCCTCTGCCCGCGATAGTGCTAGGCCACTGGTAGATGCCTCAAAATGATTTCGTGAATGAGGAGACAGGGGTCTGCGGAGGATGCCTGCCTGATTCTGAAATTGTAATACCCAGACTGCAGAGGAAGGATAGTAGTTCAGGGCTTGGCTCTCCCTCTGCTGCTGTGCCAGTAGCTGCTGGTGTGCCTCGTTGTTCCTTTTCTTGGCTGTTTCTTTCATTTAAACCATCGGTTGTACTGTGCACTGTGTTGAGCACAGCAGCAGGTCTAAGGAGGCCCGAGATGTGCCCCAGAGCTGGGACCTCAGCAGGGAGGGATGGTGGATACACAAGCCTGCAGAAGCAACCACCGGCCTGGCTGGTACAAGGGAGAAGTCACGGGAAATTGGCCCTTGGGCTGGGGTGTCAGCAGCGTGGCACTGAGCAATTCAGGGTAGCCGAGATGCTGGAGTGAGGAAGAAGGGCTTGTGGGAGAGGGGCTTCCGTGTTCGCTGCTGTGAGTGAGGAGTGTGCTGAGCTGCGTTGTCACAAACACAGCAGCTGTCATGAGGATTCGGAAAGCAGTGATGGTCGTGTCCAGCACACGGAAACGTGTGTTGGCAATGTAAGGACATACAAATTGAAGTAATTTCCAAAATAAGGGATCAGAGGGTTCTTTTTTTCCATGGTAGGTCTGCTTATGCTTTATTACTATAAGATATATGTGTGTATGTGTGTGTCTGTCTGTCAGTGGGTCTGTCTGTCTGTCTATACACTTGTTTGCTCTGGGGAATGACCCGAGGACTGTCAGCACCCTAAACATGCACCTGCCTCTGGGATGTGGGTTGACTTCACCTACAGACTTGTTTTCGCTTTGAGGAAGAAATAAGAACCTTCCTGTTGTCCGAGAACACCTTAATTACCGGTGCTCCTTGGATGTACTCAACAGTGCTCTACCAAAAGGCTACTTTCCAGCCTTCCCATATTCTTTAAGATGAGGGCTTATCTACTAATTTCATTTTGTCCCTATTTGTTATGAAAGAATCAGTAGTTACGGGAAAACACTATAATAGAACTAGCTTTAAATTCTTTCCAGGAGAGAGTTTAAGGGCACTAACAATCCCCAAACTGGATTTATTGATTGGCTAGGTGAAGGGTAGCATTATTTTATATATTTCAGTGTGATTGTCTTAGTCCATTTTGTGCTGGCGTAGCAGATTGCTATAGGCTGGGTACTTTATTGTATTTGGTACGGGGTCTCACTACGCAGCTCAGACTCTAGAGATCCTTCTGTCTCAGCCTTCCCAGTGCTGGGAATACAGACCTGCACCACCACACTCAGACTCAGTGGCCAACTCAGTGTGCCCAGTGGTGGGGCTGGTGCAGCATGTGGTGCTGGGGATCGAATCCTGGTCCCTGCGCTTGCCTAAGCAGGCATTTAGTCTGCAGAGCTATCTCACCAGTCCTGGCTGGGTGCTTTACAATGAGCAAAAATATATTGGCTGGGCTATCAGGACCAAGGGAAGGTTTGGTTTGGACACATGTGGGCAGAGAACCACTCCTGCGATGACAGCATTTGTCTGTCCACAGAATTGAAGCTTGTGACTGAGACATTGCCTAAAGGTCTCCCATCCCAGGACCATCACAATGACAGTTCAGTTTCAACATGAGTTTTGTTTTTTGTATTATATTTTAGGCAAGGGTCTACAGGGTGTTCAGGGTCTCACTACTAGATCAGACTTATAATGATCCGCCTGTTTACAGCCTCCCAAGAGCTGGGATTACAGGCATGTGCCACTGCACCCAGTCTCAATTGCCATCTGAGCAAGCCTCAGGGTTGGGGCCAGCATGGCAGGCCTGAAGATCGAGTCCCCAGACCCTGCTCCTGCTTGCAGGTGCTTTAACCTGCTGAGCTATTTGACTGGCCCATGAGCATGGGTTCTGGAGGGGACAGAGCTTTTCTGCAGCAGCATGCACACAAGTGGGGCAAGCTCCTCACGGTGCCGTTGCCTCCTGGCCTCACTCTCTCAGGGCGCACCGGCCCTGGCAGCCGAGCGCCGCGCTTCTGACCTGGCTCCACCACCCGCAGCGAGTCTCCCTTTCTGTATCCTGAGATGGAAAGTGTGGGCAATTCTGTTTGTTGTTGGGACAGGTAAATGATGTACTTACTGCACAGGAAGTACCTAGGTCTGATGTATTCATAGCAAGCCTCAGTCAGAGCTGACGTTGCCCACAGGCTGAGGCTGCTGTTGCTTCTGAGAGCTGTAGTCAGAGCTCTTGCTCCCCCAGGACCCTTTCGTGGACCTTGAGACAGTTCCTGAGACAGGGGTTGCCACCTGGCTTAGCTGTTGTGTAGCCAGGCGCTGTCCACAGCCAGTTCTCTCCTCTCCTTTCCTCTCATGGTGGAAGGGGCTGTCAAAGGACAGCTGCCTGGTCCTCGTGCCCGGGAAGCAGCGAGAAGGGAGGACCTAGGGCAGGCGATGCACCCTCCCGGTGGTGTCCTGGGGGTGACATCTTCCCAGCGGACCTGCCTCTGGCAGCAGCTCAGCTATACATCCACATTCCCAAGGCTTCACCTCCAGACACTAGAGGCTTTGAGGGGACACGCCAGATGAGAGCCATGACCTTCCTCTCCCCTGCCCTCCCCTGAGCTCTGGTGACTCCAGAGATGGAGCCCAGAGCCTCCATGCCGAGCCACCTCCCTGGCCTTTTCATTTTCAGTTTTTTAGCTGGTAAGTGGGTTTTTAAAATTTTTAACGTAATGCAGTTAGTTATTAAGAAAGCATAAAAGTGCTCATCTAACTTCTATGAAGAAAAAAATTTTATACCAAAATAAAGAATAACAACAGTGGCAGCAAACCACTAGAGTTTTCAGGGTTAGCGAATGAGCACTGCGCCTCTGCAGTGGTTGATGCACTGTGTGTCCTAATCTTAAAAGACTGCCAAGATATTACTCAGGGCACAAGTGATACCCAGAATGGACTCTTACCAAGAAGAAGCAAATAGGAGCACAAAACTTTCTTTTTAATGAACTAAGAGCAACTAGTAGTACAAATAAAACATAATGGTACATGTGATACATATACCATTAGCATATATATTTTGGGAACAACAGAATAAGTAATTTGGGGAATTATTTGAACTCCTTACTTCCTATTTATCTAGTCATTCATTCAAATTTCTCTCTCTCTGTCTCTGTCTCTCTCTGTCTCTGTATCTCTGTCTCTCTCTGTCTCTATCTCTGTCTCTCTCTCTGTCTCTGTCTATCTCTGTCTCTCTCTGTCTGTCTCTATCTCTGTCTCTGTCTCTATCTCTGTCTCTCTCTGTCTCTATCTCTGTCTCTCTGTCTCTGTCTCTATCTCTGTCTCTCTGTCTCTATCTTTGCCTCTGTCTCTCTCTATCTCTGTCTCTCTCTCTCCTGCCCCCCCCCAGGTGCCATGTATTATTTAAGCTTGTGTCTGACTTATTTCACTTGCCACTGTAGTCTCAGGTTGCACCCATGTGCCTGTGGATGCCTAAATTTATCCTTCCTGATGGCAGAGTAGCACCCCACTGCGTATAAATGCCAGTTTTATCAGTTCATCTGTTGATGAGCATATAGGCTGTTTCCATGACCTAGCTATTGTAAATTATGCTGCTCTAACCATGGGTGTGTATGCATTCCTGTAATGTGAGGTCTTTAACTCTTTGGAGAAGATATGTAGAAGGGGGATAGCTGGATCACAGGTCTCGTGTTGCCCGCCCTGGGCTCAAATCCTCAGTTTTCTGATCCAGAGTGCTACAGTTAGAGGCATGCACCACTGTGCCCAGCCCCCCAAACTGGTTCTTACTGAGGCATCTTTCCAGGATAGGCTGAGATTCCTGCCAGGAAGCAAACCCTATCCCAGTTCTTCACTAATGTCTTCCACGTCTTGTGCAATAGCAATGTGTCATCCTTCAGGCCTAGAGACTAAAAGCCTAAAATCAGGATGGTGGCAAAGCCAGGCTCCCTCTAACCTCTAGGGGAGGAACTTCTCTGTCTCCTTTAGCTTCTGGTGCCCTGCGGTATGCTGGCTTGCATAACTCCAATCCCTGCCTTCACACGGGCCTCTTGCTATGTTTCACTGGTTTCCTGGGCTCTGGTTCCTCAACTGAGGACGTTGCCACACTAGATTGGTGCCCACTCAGACTGCTCGGCCACGCTACCTGCGTAGATTGGTGCCCACTCATAACCTCATTTTAACCTGGTTATGCCCGGAAAGACTACTTTTACCATCCACAGAAGCTGGGTCCCGGACTTCCCTTTGTCTTTTGGGGTAATACAGTTTCATGTATTGTCACATCAGATCACCTCCATCCCCCTGCACCTCTTTTTTTTTTTTTTTAAGTTTTTTTTTTAGTTTTTTGAGACAGGGTCTTCCTATGTAGTCCAAGTAGTCCAAGCTGGACTTGAACTCACTGTGTCGCCCAGGCTGGCCTTGAACTCCCAGCAATCGTCCTGGCTCAGCCTCCTGAGTGCTGGGATTACAGGCATGTACCACCGTGCCGGCTTTCTCCTGGCTTCTAGTAGTTATGAAATAGCAATATCTTTATCAAGCACCTGGCTGATACTCGTCTAGTATAAAATCACTCCCCAGCATAAAGCTTTATGTTATATAAAATTAGTTATGGGTGGAAGAACTTTATAAATTCCAAAGTTAGATCAATTTGAATTCTGTAGCTCAGTTTGGGATGCAGAAGCTTGAACGATCCAGGCCACTGACAAGAAGAGGATGTGAGGGCCAGCCAAATAGCTCAGCAGATTAAAGCACCTGCAAGCAGGTTCCATCCCCTAGGCCTGCTGAGCCGGCCCCACCCCTGGGATGCTCTGAGAGGGCAACTGAGACGCAGTGAGATGGCGAGCACCTGTAATCTCAGCTCTTGGGAGGCTGTGAACAGACAGATCACTAGGAATCCAATCTAGTAGTGAGACCCTGAACACCCTGTAGACCCTTTCCTAAAATACCAAAAAAAAAAAAAAGAAGAAGAAGAAGAAGAAGAAGAAGAAGAAGAAGAAGAAGAAGAAGAAGAAGAAGAAGAAGAAGAATGCTCACAGCCTATGACATTTTGATGAGTGTGTGGCCAAACATGGTAAAGCCATAGCCGTAGTAAGGCATTGTACAGCCAAATTCACCATGCTATGGGGTGAGTTCCTGGCTTTGAAAATGCAAGAGTTCAAGGTAGTTAGTATTTATGTGGTGAATTCTGACAGTGTTTGGTGAGTTTTGAGCACCAATGCCAGAGCAGAGCAGAATGCTTAAGCCTTTAGGGGTGAGCCCCACTACAGTTTCTCAAAGGGTTAGCAACCCCATTTTCCAGAGCAGACATTGGGTTTCCAAGACATTAAAGGCTCCCTGATGTCTCAAGCATGGTAAACAATGCTAAACAGCAGCTGATGGCCCTAACCTGGGCTCTGTCTTGATAATTAGCTTCCTGTTACCAAAACAGAAGGCTGGTTGTTCGCTGGTGGTACAAATTCCCCCTCAAAAGGCTGTCACAGAAGGACTGGAAAGATAGTATAGTACTAAGTGCTGAGGGATGCAGGGACAATAATCTGGGAAATGGATTGAATGTAGTCCTCTGTTTGGGAGCATCATTAGAGCTGTTCTGGAATATTCTAATTTTCCTGCCCCATTGGAGTTAGGGCTAACTGTGCGAAATTGGGGTGGATGTCACCCTTGTAGCTCCTTGGCGGAAGTCCCAAGAGCCAGAGCAGGAGCACTGCAGCTCATTGCATAGCCAGGTGGGGTCACAAGTACACGTTGAGCCTTTCACCCATCTCAACTCTAGGTGACCACAGTGAGCAAAGCCCTTGCCAGCTTGTAGTTCTTCCTGTGGGGAAAAGGAACTCTTAAGAGATCTTGGAATTATTTGTAGCTGCTGCATATTCTAACTGATTTTTATGATGAAGTAAATTAGGAGCAATAACATAGAAAGGAGAAATTCAATAAGGGTTTCCCATAGGAGAATTAGTTTGACAACAGCTTTTAAAAATGCTTCTTTTAGTCAACTCTCAGTATTTCCAATTAAATGCATGGGACGATTGGATGACTATCTAGTTCCATGGCTTTACTTCTTTCCTCTACATTTTAATCTTTGATCTATCAAGAAGGGCTTGTCCATTGTCTTTGTGCTGTAGAACTTTTTTCTTTTTGTGAAAAGAAGGGAGGGAAATTTGGTGATTTAGAAATCAGAGACCTCAACAGATAGTGATACCTTTATCCAAGGAGTACTGCAAGAACAATAACACATTTTTATGCCAAATGAATTTCTATTGTAAGAAAGGTATGTGTTAAGCATAGATCTTCCTGGGGCTCTTCTTTCTGGCAGATAGCTGCTGGCATATCCTGGCTTTGCATTATGCTCTGCCTCACAGTTACTCTGTGGGGAGTGTCTGAAGAGTCTTTGTTTATTCACAGCACTCGCTCTCACCCACATCTTGTTCTAAGGACAATCAACTCAGTTTTTAATGAACAAAGCCATGCTTTCAGATCTGTTTGAACTTGAGGGGAAAGTTTCCTAGATTTCCCCTTGAGTTAGGCTAAGTGACAGTGGAATTTGATGTATTTACTAGATTTCATACATTAGGTAAGAGTAAAAAAGTTGGTCACCTGACATAAATTTCTACCATCAATTCAGTTTTAGACCTGACATTATGTTTCACTTGCTGCACTATTTTATTATATTACTACTTAAATATTTTTGAGACAAGAACTTTATGATAGAAAAACAATGCATTATGATTTACACTGGGCGTGGAAGCCTCATAACTAGAAGTTAGGCATTAATTGGTGTTAAAATTTGGTATGTAGAATTATTGGACTCAATGTAATTTTTTATTCTAGCTTTGGGCTAGGTGAAGGAGCTCAAGTTAATTATTTATAGAATCCCAAAGCTCTGTAGAGAACAACACCTGAAAATTTCTCATCATGTTTTTTGTAGTAGTATTTTGGTAAAGTGAAAGTATAGATTCTGATGGTATTTACGTTAGAAAAACCAGTAAGTGGGGGAAATGTAAAAATATTTCATCTCATTTATAAAGGTTAGATTTGTATGAATAAATTCACATTTAAAAATATGTTAGAAAGGCCAGCCAAATAGCTCATCAGATTAAAGCGCCTGCAAGCAAGTGCAGGGGCTGGGGGTTCGATTCCCAGGCCTGCTGTGCTGGCCCTGTCCCCAGAGCATGCTGAGATTGCAATTGAGACTGGGCATGGTGGTGTGTGTCTGTAATCCCAGCTCTTGGGAGGCTGTAAACAGATGGATCACTCCAAGTCTGATCTAATAGTGAGACCCTGAACACCCTGTAGACCCTTCCCTAAAATACCAAAAAAAAAAAGTTCTGAAAGTTTCAGGGAAAAACATTTAATTTCATTACAGTCAAATTACAAGCAGGTGCCAGCCCAGACCACTAATTATTTAACCCATAAATAAGGAACAGAGGTAGAGCTACTCAGCTATCTATGACTGCATGTATATTTTTCAGTCACTTTGACATTTTCATGGATCTTCTTGACTATTTTCATGAGCTTTAAAAAATCTGACCTGAAGTACTGACTTAGAAATTTTCTCTGTCCACTCCCACTGTGAGACAGCAAAAGAGAAAAAAGACTTTATTCCCTGGTTTAGCAAAACTAGTCTGTATTTTTCTCTCTCCACAGGAAGGGCTGCTTGCTTGTCTCCCATTTGAGGAAGAATCAGGCCCTGTGTAGGACAGGACAGGAGCTCTGAAGATGCCCTGATTTAGCTCTGTGCCTTTAGGTACATAGCTGTGTAAAGCTGATTCTGTGCACCTTTAGGAAGCTGGGTACTTAAGGGAGCTTCTCATGCAGAGGCCTCTTGCCTCATGTGTGCTCGCTTCATGTGCCTGAGTAACAGGGAAGTGCCTGGTGCTCTAAAAGCCACCAGCACTTTTCCTGTCCACTAACTATGCTGAAGAGAACCTTCCTTCAGTGGCTTCCCTTTGGCTGTCACCCCAAAGTCCCCTTGCCTCTCCCTAGGGTACCAGGTGCTTCTGAGAGGCAGCTGCCTGCACCTAGAGCTCCACAAAGCATTCCCCTGCTGTGGTGCCACAGTGGAATTGAGGGCTGTAGATGTAGCTCAGTGGCAGAGCACCTGCGTGGCATGCAGGAGGCCTTGGGTTCCATCCCCAGCAAACCAAGCAGAGAGCGAGCGAGGGGGAGAAGGCAAAGGAGGAGGGAGGGGGAGAGAATGCGGGAGAAACATAATTATTAAATAAAACAAGAGGGTTATAATCAATGCTGCTTTGGCCTGATGAGTCCAGTAGATATGTGTAGCACAGGAATTGCTGGGGGTTTTGTTTCCTCCAGTGGAGCAGCTAGGAATGAATCCTGCCTTTTCTTTTTTAATGTAGAATAATATAATCAGTTATTCTGTGTCAAAAATCATAGTGCAGTATGTAAGCCCTGGATTAAAAGTCTGAGTCTGCTTTGCACTGCTAGCAGTTATCTAATTATCTTAGCTTTGCATTTCCTGTAAGGACAGTTGGGGGCAGAATCCACCTCCTGGGGCCATGAGCGCTGGTGACGCGCCGTTAGTGTATTGACCTGAGTCATATGTTGGTACTGTAGTTGTTTTCTCCTTCCTTTATTACTATATTTTGCAATCTTAGGAAAAGTATTATTGGAAAAGATAAATAGGGTAGACCGGTGGGGCTTCTAACCCCCTCCCCATCCTGTCTCCCCTGCAGACTGTGATAAGCTGAGGCACGACGGCTACCGGAGCTCGCAGTACTACTCTCAGGGACCCACCTTCGCAGCCCAGCCAGGCCCGCTCTGCGATGATGAGCACCAAGACGAGGACCCCGACACGGACCAAAAGGTGAGGGGGGCTGCTGAGCTCATGGGGGGCTCCAGGCGGGACCCCGGAACAAGTAAGGGCATGTATGGAAAGCTGGTGGAAGTGGAATTTTGTATTTTAATTGGCACAATGCCATCACAAGTCGAGTTCTTGATTTCGACAGTGGAAGGGGAAAGAAGGTGAAGGGTGCCCAAGGGACTCAATATTATCACTGCAGCTTCCCTGTAAGTGCAAAATTATTCTGGTAAAAAAGGAAGTAAGGTCTGCATTCAGAATTCCTCTGACTGACATAGATTAAGTATGTTGTGCATTTTGAGTGTTCCCTTTTGGTTAGGAGAAATGAAAGTCTCTGGTTTTGTCTTTCACTTGACCAAGGGCACATTATGTTACAAAGAGCTCTGCTAATTAGGCTTCACCAGTAATTATGAGATATGTGAGGCAGATGACTCACGAAGAAAAAGGGTTGCTTAGCTGGCAGTTTGTGGGCTCCAGGGTGTAGCGCTGCATTGGCTCTTCCCTGGGGTGGTCTCTGGCCCACGTCACATCAAGGTGGATGTAGTGACAGCATAAGTAAGCGGGTGAGCAACCTGGTCTCAAAGCAGTAAGCGAGAAAGAGGCCATGTGAGGTCAGGTATAGCGTTATCCTGAGAACCAACCAGGGTCCCACAGAAATGCCTGACTTCCTTTTATTTCTATTTTTTATTTATTTATTTATTTTTGCGGAACCAAGGCTAGAACTCAGACCCTTGCACTTGCCAGGGAAGCGCTTATTCCACTGAACCATCTTTCTTTTAAAACCCCTGACTTTCTTTTAAAGGCAAGCTCTCATGACCTATCACCATGCCCGTCATGCCCCACCTCCCAACGTGCCCCCGCTCCCAACATGCCCACTTCCCATCATGCCCCATTTCCCACCATGTTCCTTTTCCCATCGAGCCCCAGATCCCAACGTGACTCCCTTATTAAAAATTGTACCTCTAGCATTGCCATGCAGAGGTTCAACCCTCCAATCCAGGGACCCTGGGACAGGAAACCACACTCCAAACATAACACCCTTTAGAGACCACTGTTTCACAAGCACCCCATGCATATAGTGTAGATCCATCATAAGTGGTGCTTTTAGCCGGGCGTGGTGGCGCATGCCTATAATCCCAGCATTTGGGAGGCTGAGGCAGGAGGATTGTTGTGAGTTCGAGACCAGCCTGAGCTACAAAGCGAGCTTAAGGCCAGCTTGAACTGCATAGTGAGACCCTGTCTCAAAAAGACAAAAATAAATAAATAAATAAAAAATAAAATAAGTGGTGCTTTTACTTAATATTATTGCACTGGCTGGTTAGTGTGCTGTGTTTTTACTCATGCCTGCCCTCACAATATGCACAAACTATTAGGAGAAGTATAATTTTTCAGTGCTAAATGCACACAAAAGAATAAAAATGTATGCATACACACACACACACACACACACACACACACACACACACACATATATATATAAATATAATTTTTTTTAAAAATCAGGTTATGTGGCCTAATAATGGAATTACTTAAAATAAGATCTGATAACTAGAATTTTGTTTAGAAATCATTTTTAATCAAAAAACTTTCAGGGACATTAGACCAATACATAAATACCCTGTTAGCTAAAGAACACAATTTTAAAATTTATTCTTTGCACTAAACAGACAACTTCAGAGACTAAACCAAGTAAAGTGTTGATCCAAAAAATGGCAAATTGTTCCCTTTCTTGGTCTTTAAATGAATATTGGACTCAGATTGTTTTTCTAGATTCATGTTTTTAAATTAATATTCTTAACTGACTAATCATAATTATATGTGTTTATTAGTGCAGTAGTACCCAAGTGAAGTGATGCATCTACCTTTCTTACCAATCATTTATTATCATAAAGCATTTGAACTTTACTATGTTAATTATTTTGAAATGTGTAATACAAGCTGGGGTATAGCTCAGTTGTAAAGTGCTTACCTAGTACAAGGCTGGGTTTCCATTGCAAGGACTGAAAAAAAGAAGAGAGGAAATAGAGAATACATTATTATTGATTATAGTCATACTGCTATGCAATAGATCTCAATGTTTCTTTCTTCTGTCTGTCTGCAACTTTGTACTCTTGGGCAACAACGCTCCACTTTTTCCTTCTCCACCCAGATTTTTATCACTCAATGTCTTTGCTGTTTCTTTAAAGATACTTTCACATATTAGTTCTTTTGCTGAAGTAAATGAAAATAGTCCTTACTATAATGAAACAAGCAGCCATCACAAAATTGTTCTGAAAACTCTTTGTTGACATGAAAACAAGAAGATAAATTGTGTAGTGAGACTTTTGTTTATCGAGCTATTTTTGCTTATTGGCCTAACATTGCCTCTCAGTTTGTGGGGTGCCCCATGAGCCAGAATGGTGTCTGGCTGCACCCTGTTGCACAAGTTGTAAGTGTCTCGCTGTGCTTCTACATAATTCTATGAGAGGCAAGATCTGCACTAATGGTGGTTGGACAGGATATTATGTCGGCTTTTAGTGCTATGGTCATCCACTAGGTAAATAATTATTGAATCTTTGATATAATTCAGCTATAAAAAACCTGTAAATATAATTTCATGTATGCACCTTGTACAGTACCAAAACGTTATGAAAACAG
>PVKA01047908.1:0-14068 GCA_004027165.1 Ctenomys sociabilis
TCTGTCTGTCTATCTATCTATCTATCTATCTATCTATCTATCTATCTATCTATCTATCTATGTTTATGTATTTGGTGCAGGCTCTTACTACACAGTATGGACTCCTAGTGATCCTCCTGTTTTCAGACTCCTCAGAGCTGGGATTACAAACTTGATGGCTGGCTCAGTGTGCTGAGGGGTGAGGCAAGTGTTGCACGTGGTGTGGGGGACCGAACCTCTGTCCCTGGGCTTGCCTAAGCAGGCACTTAGTCTGCTGAGCTATCTTGCTAGCCCTACTCTAACCATAAATTTTAGCTAGTAGAGCCCAAAAAGTAGGTCATAAAGAGCTCATGTTCCCTAGATGGAAACAAGCAAAAACTCTAGGAAATTCTGACAGATAAATGAAAATTATACAGTTTCAAATCCCCGAACTCAGAGATTAGCTTTTGATGAGAAGCACCTTTTTCTTTAAAATTGACTTAAGCACACACAAATGGAATTTTGATGACATAATGATTTGAAACACACTCCACTTTGTCTCTTTATTCCACAAGCCACTTGTTTTGAAAGTTTACTGCCTTGCATACACTAGCTTATTATTAGGAAATTTCCACTCAGTATTTAAGAATTGTCTACAAAGTTTTTCTTTGAAAACATGCAACAGGGGGCTGGGGAGATGTCTCAGTAGAATAAATGCTTGCCTGGCAAGTACAAGGGCTTGAGTTCAGTCCCAGTTCTGAAAAAAAAGAAAAAAAAGAAAGAAAACATGCACCAATACACTATAATGTAGAAGATGACAACTGATAAATATATGAAAGAGACCACAAAATTTAAGAATTTTAGAAAATCCTCAAAAACGCAAATATTTGATGCCTCTGGAAAGGTTAGCATTTTCCACCTTGCTTTATGTCTCTTAAGAATAATTTCATTTGGCAGAGGTCATCTAGGTACGACTTTACTTCCATAATCTGTCTAAGGAGTGGTAGGGGAAACTTTACTTATGGAAGATGAAATTCGTAGTCAACACTACTTGTACTTTCCCTCTTTCGCAGGCCACTTAGGGGGAAAGATGTTTACAAAAGCAAAAGGCAGTAAGAGAAATAAGACATGGGTTCGTGGATGACTTTTATTTTTTGTGGAACCAGGGCTTGATTGCGCTTGCCAGGGAAGTGCTTATTCTACTGAGCCATTTCCCTGGCCCTGCTATCTCCCTGTCCCTCTTGGATGGAAAAGAAGGGACCAACCTATCTTATTAAAAGGACAATTTGAATAAGCCTGTGGAAAAATGAACACTGGGAGAAAACATATGAAGAAGGTATGACATGGATTGAAGGATTCAGAACAAACCATGCTGAAATAAGTAACTGCAGCAAACCCTGGAACATGAGGGTATGGTAGGTGCTGCAAATGGACAGAAAGGTCAGCAGTTTACATGGGGCAATGTGGGCAAAGAGAAGCTTTTAGGAGAGGAGGCTGGAGATACCCCAGCCAGGCCTTTTCCTCTGAGAGAAAGGGGGGCCATAACCGATTAGTAGCAGGAGAGCATAATTCCAGCCAATATGCAAAAGAAAGACCATAGAGATTGAGGGTAGAGTCAAAGCGAATAGTTGCAATAATCCTGGTGCTGAGCAATGCATAAAGCTTCCAGGTTTACTTAAAAAGGAAATGTAAAAATGGAGCAGATTAGATACATAGAGAAGTAGTAAAGAAGTTACTGGGTTTGGAGAAGTACATACAAAGCTTATCATAAAAATCCCAGTCCTAAGAGAGTTACGTGGGAAGTCTACTGTAGGTCAGGTAATCCTAATGCAATGTGTGCTGTCCTAAAACACAGACAAACAAAATCCCCAGATTTGATTTATGAAATAAGAGTAGCTTTGTTCTTAAGCTACACAAAGATGGCACTAAACGGGAACACTACAGGTACGCCTGAATTATGAATATTAATACAGGGATCTGGAGTAAAGTACTCACAAACAGAATTTAATAGTTGACTTAAGAAAGCAGACAATCATGACTAAAATGAGATTTATTTCTCAGATACTAAGATTGTTTCAAAATTAGGAAATCTGGAAGTCTGATTCACTACACTGATATGTGTAAGATATTCTAGAATCATCTCCATGGATGCAGGAAAGGTTTGAAACAAACTCCAGCTGGCTTTCTTGATTAAACAGTAAGATAAATTATAGACATGTTCTTCAAATAAAGTACATGTACAGAGGGCAGTGGTTAAGAATGCAGTCAGAAGGGCTGGCCAAATAGCTCAGCAGATTAAAGAGCCTGCCAGCAGGCCCAGGTGGGCCTGCTGTGCCAACCCCGCCCCCAGGTCATGCTGAGACAGCAATTGAGACTGGGTGTGGTAGCACGTGCCTATAATCCCAGCTCTTAGGAAGCTGTAAACAGGTGGATCACTATGAGTCTGATCTAGTAGTGAGACCTTGAACAGTCTGTAGACGCTTCCCTAAAATACAAAAAAAAAAAAAAAAAGCAATTGCATAAAGAAAATAATAAATTGCTTGTGTAGCTAAATACATTTTCATAAGAAAGCAATAGATTTCTAGGACAGTTGGAGTTTGGAAGTTATAAGGAGATTAAACTGGCAGAAGAAATCAGAGAATCATCATAAGAGGCAATGTATGATAGGGTGGGAACATGTCAAAAATAACCTGAATCACAATTGTTGTTTTGCTACATTAAATATCATTATTTAAAAATTAATATTAAAATCTTTATAAGCTTTCAACAAGTTATGGTCAATATTATTGGTTAGAAAAATATTTCATAATTACAGAGGTTATTAGACTGTCAAGCACTAGTAGTTTGCTTTCTCACTTCTGTTTCTCATATTCTGCACGGCTGTGGAACATGCTTTTTGTTAATATTTTCCCATTTTGAAAATATTTAAAATGTCTTGCTTAGTATTTTTCTATACTTGGGTGTAGAAAAACATATGAAAGTAGCTCTTCTAGCTGAGAAACAAACAGCCTTAACAAAGCCTTTTCTAGTTACATAGGCAAAAACCAAATTTAAGAATACAAGAGGAGAATTACCCAGGGCTTAGATTGTAAAGCATGATTTTTCTCTGTGGCATTACCACAGTGTTATTTTCTACATTCTGTACTGAAAGACATGAAAGAAAGAAAGAAATCACACTTGCAGCCGCATATGTTCACATTGTCACAAGGCTCCCACCCAAGTTAGCACATTGTCACTCCTCGTTAGATACATTTTCGTATCTTCCTTTGATTATGGACGATGTACATAACTTAAACATTAGTTTTCTCTTCCTCACCATGATTTGTACCATCATCAAAGCCTTCAGAGAATGCTAGTAGAGACAAATTCTAGAAATTATCCTATGAATCTTGAAATATTAAATATAGTAGGATTTTAAGTGGAAAACTACTGAATTTATGGAGTGAGGCTGTTTTAAATTTCGCAAAAATGTAAAGAATTTAGATAAGCAGACATTAGTTGAATTCCAAATTTTTAGTTCTAGTTTAGCCTAACTGGTTCAAAACAGGGAAGATTTGTTTTAAATTAAAATGCATGGCGTGATACCATTTTCTAGATTATAATACTGATGCTGAATATTTTACCACCCATGCAACTGTGGCTCTAAAAATTTAACTGCTTATTTTAAATTCATTACTTTGAATGATTGGGATTTGTTTCTACTGAATTCTACTTTATGTAGTGAAGCTCATCTCGTCACCATTGCATCTCCAGTGCTTAGGACCCTAACTGCTTATCCAGCGCACAGCCAGGGCGGACGAGCAGCATACCCAGAAGCTCTCGGTGATTGGCTCGGGGCTAAGCGTGAAACCGAGGCTTTGGGGTACCTGGATTCCTACCTGGAAATCTGACTTTTGTCTCATTCAGCAAAAATGTAGGCAGACCTTCCAGGGTTAGTGAAGTTTTAAGAATCGACGACAGCTGTGCAAACAGTCTGCCTGAAGCGGTGCCGCTGATGCACTCCTAACTCAGAGCTGTGACTTAGCCGAGGTCGATTGTGGGCACATCATTAGCACTGCAAAGATCCACTTTGAAACCCACCCTGTTGCTTTCCGTGGTAGGTACTCCTTTAATGGAGAAATATTTTATAATGGGTGAATTCCAATAAAACAAGCAATATTTGATAAGTTTTAATATGAAGTTGTACAAGATTAGAAGTTTTTAAGGAGTGTGAGAGTGTAGCTTCCCTGAAATATCTTTTCATTGTCTGAAGAATCCCTGTTTGTTTATTTATTTATTTTAGAATAGGAAAATTTATTGAACCAAAGGAATTGGAAAAAAGAATATCTCCCGGGTCCAGCCAGATAGCTCAGCAGACTAAAGCGCCTGTTTAGGCAAAGAGCAGGGACTGGGGTTTGATCCCCAGAACCACATACAGTGCCAGCCCCACCCAGGGGCACACTGAGACAATGACTGAGACTGGGCATGGTGGTGTATGCTTGTAAACGCAGTGCTTGGGAGGCTGAAAACAGGAGGATCATAGTCTGATCTGTGCAGTGAGACTCTGTAGACCCTGTACTAAAATACATTAAAAAACAAAAAAATCTCCCGAGTGACAGAAGGGGTCCTGAATAGTGGACAACAAGCCCTCTTCAGTCATGAGGTGGGTGCAGTGTGGGTCAAAATTATGATTAATCAATAAGATTGCAATTACAGTCACTTAGGAGATGCTGATCCAGCGGTAGCAAGGGCACACGGGTGACATCACTGGCCTCGGTTGGCCATCTGCTGCCTTAGTCTTGTCTTCAGTCCTAGTGGGTGGGAGAGGATGGGCCATTCCTAATGAGAATGGGAAGTGCACAACGCTGACATCACAAGCTGCTGCCTAGCCCCCAGGGAGGTGTGCAATTTGGCTGCTGTGGCTTTCAACTTCTTCAGACATACCTCCGGCCACAGAAGCATCCTCATCTGGTGCACTGGCTGTCTTGAGGGCCCAGCCTTAGCTCTGGCTACTTATTTCTGCCTATCATACCAGGTGCTGGGATTACAGACATGTGCCTCTGTGTCCTATTCATTTATTTATTTGTACTTTGAGACAGGGTCTTGTCAAGTTGAATTTCTACTCTTTTTCTGTGTGTGTGGGGGTGGCTCGGCCCACCTTGAGGGCATGGCTGGCATGACATGTGGTGCCACGAATCCAACCGTGGTCCTCTGTGCCTGCCTGAACTTGCCTAATCGGGTACTTTAGACCGCTGAGCTATCTTACCAGCTCCCAAGGCTACTCAATACAGGCTCTTATTGGGTTTTGAATTTTTGACGCAAAACAGTACTATACATTTTAATTTTTAAGATAGGGCATCTGCAGCCAGAATAATCACGGAAGTGACTGTAATTAGCAGACTTGAGCTCTAAAGCCAGCTGTGGCCTCAGGTTAGCACTGCTATTGGGAGTCTTCAGTTAATGAAAACTCAGTTGGTGAACTAGGGTGTAGTCCATAATACATTCTAAAAAGACCACAGAAGGGAAACAGTGAGGACTAGGAAAGGCCGCCATTCTGCTTATTTTTCAAGACCATTGCTCTAAAATCTGACAGTTCATACTTTGATTCACCAGAAATGCAAATTTCTCCATTCAGCTCTTGCAGCGGAGTTAACAATCCTCATGTCATTTTCGGTCTATGAGGCTCAACCTCATTTCACTGCAGGCAAAATCGACACATTGCCAATGTCGAAGAAAATATGAATATTTTCAATATCCTATAGAAATTCTGTCAATATTAAGGTGATATGGCTGACTGAGTTTCACACAGGAAGCTGAAAATTCAGTGAGATGGTCTCAAAGAAAGAATTCTGTGATTTACTTAGACACTGGAAAATCCTGTTCAAAGTCATGTAAATAAATCGTTAAGCAATCAATAGTTATTTGCTGACTTTCAGCTATAATGCAAAACAAAACAAAACAAAAAGGAGAAAGAAAAAGAAATGCTCCAAAAAGCCCAAAACACAACTCCTCCCTTTCCACAGTTCTTGCCAGTTAAGGGGCTCCTCTGGAGGGTTCTATTTCTTAAGCCACCAGACCAACTTTTGAAATTAGCAAGAGTATATTTCATAGATGGTGAGCACTGTGTGCTGATCAACATCGCACATTCCTGTTTCTATCACTCCAAAGCAATTACTTCCTCTTCCTCTTTTTTCTTCTTTTTATGCCATCACAGAGCTTAGTATAAGCCTTTACACTATGATGACAGTATATATATATAATAAGTGAGGTATATATTGCAATAATAATACAAGACGCTAATTCCCTAGTGATCGCACTGGTCTAGGAAGGCTTAATGTAAGGGGCAAACATTTAGACTCCACTTTCTTAATGAATCTTTCAAAGATTTATGTAACCCAGATACCCCACGCTTTGCAACAGCCTTCCAGGGTTATGTCTGTCCTTTCACACTGCACTCATTTTAAGGTAGAGACAGTGTATCTTGATCGCTCCTCAACTCGGTGAGATCCCAGCAGGCCTGACCTTCTGTCAGTTTTGCCATTACATCTCCTGTAATGACCATCAGAGTGATCTTGATAGATGCTCGATGAGCTAAAACTAGAGGAGGGTGGGATGTGTGGGTGCAGCCCAGGTTTCTGTGGTGTGGTGAGGTGTAATGCGTTTAATCTCTTGTTTTGTGTTAGGAACCAGATGAAGTGCTTTCCAATATTTACTAGATGAAACTACTAAAGACAGATAGCACAGCCATAAAGATTAAGAAATCAGGGAACTGAGATCTGCACATGACAACTGGCTATAGATTACAAGGGATGAAGTTGAGAAGTAGTCTAGTTTGATCGGTGTCTAGTCCACCTCCTTCTGTCTCTTACCAAGTGATGCCTCCCATTGGCAGTATTATTCCATAGAAGCAATATGTTTGGGAGGTGTGATTGTTAGAAGTGCAAGAATCTTCCATATAATCTCCTAACACCATCTGAGATGGAGGCAGGCATTTATTCTGATTTCTAAATTGTTTTTCATAATTTCACATTTAGTTCAACAAGAGATAATTTAAGATATGAATTTTCCTCCATGTGGTTGTAAAGGATTATTATTTATTTATTTATTTTTGGCTGGCTCAGGATACCTTAAGAGTGGGTCTGATAAGCACAAGGAGTTGGGGATTGAACCACAGTATCTTGCACCTGACTGTGTTTGCATAAACAGGCGCTTAAACAACTGAGCTAACTGGCAAGTCCCCTTCTGTAGTTGAGATTTTTTTTTTCTTTTTGCTGAACCAGGGATTGAACTCAGGACCTTGTGCTTGCCAGGGAAGTGCTTATTCCATTGAGCCATCTCCCCAGCCCCTTTACATGTAGTTGATAAACACGTTTTCTCAATATTGCTAGGTCAAGGGATGAGATGTCTTTGGGCACACTTGAGCAACTTAAGGAGACCTTGTATCAAAAACCTAAAAGGTTGTAGCTCATTGCAATGACCCTGGCTTCAATCCTAGTGCCCCTCCCCAATACACTCGGTGACTTCTATTTCCAAGTACAGAATAGAACTTGAAGTACTTGCTTCTTTTGCAGGGAAAGAATAACCTGGTTAGGAGACTCATTGCCAAAACATGACATCAAATCTTGAGAATCAGTGAATTCACAGCCAGCCCAGTGAAAGTGGTGATTTAAGATTGCTTTTCCTGCTTTCACGAAAAACATCGATTGACTGTCACCTGCAAACCACATGCATCACTTAAGTGTGAGACACAAAGCTGAGAGACGGTGACTCATCTGAGTAGGTCACAATCTAGTAAGTGGCAACTATTTAAACAAGCATTTAAAAATATTTTATTTACATGCTTATTTATTTCATACAGGGTCTCACTACACAGCTCAGATTCATAGTGATTCTCCTGCTTCAGGCTCCCCAGCACTGGGATTACAGGCATGTGCTGGGTTCTGGTGGTTGACAGGGTTCTGGGGCTGATATGTATTGGAGATCGAGCCTGAGTCCTTGCACTTGCCAGGTGGGTACTGAGCCTGCCAAACTATCTCCCCAGCCCAAGTATTTACACTGAAGTTACCATGAAGAAAATATAAAGAACTGTAAAACAGTTGATGATGTCAGGATTTAGTTGAATAAAATATTAACTTCTACTAAGTGTATTAAAATACTCCATTTTTATGACCACCATATCAACATGGTTTCATTTACAACCTTGCAATTGACAGGTATTCCTAGCATATTCCAGGTAATCTAGAAAGAGATTAGCAGTCTATTTAACAGTCCTATGAGAGGTGACAGACTTTTTTGAGGTTGGAAAATTCAAAGGCTATTTTATCTGACTCATAAAGATCAATTAAATAAAGTTAAGAAAAATACAGACAATTCTCACTTGACTTTCATCAATGGGTTCACCCATGCAATGGAAATTATCAAAAACATATAACCTTCTCCTTACAATCTTTGTCATTCATTAAGGCTTTCTATGAGCTCTAAATCTATCTATCTATCTATCTATCTATCTATCTATCTATCTATCTATCTATCTATCTATCTATCTATCTATCTATATTTCCCTATCTGTCTATCTAATAATGCCCACAAATAATGTTTTCCCAAATAGAAATGCACTATTGTAAGGGTAAAAATGATTAGTTTCTTAAATCACAAGTGGAATCATTTAGAAAACTTTTACATGGGACTTAAAAATAAATGCTACAAAACAGTGAAGCAATTTTCATGCTTCTCTCTGGTGGTAACAAGGATACCAATAAAGTAAGAATTATACTCTGTAAGACTTAGGTGAAAAATGAACAAAATATACATTAATATATTTTAGACTGGATGTTTTTCCTTCTCTTAAAAAAACGCAAGGGCTGGGAAGATAGCTCAATGGAATAAGTGCCTGCCTGGCAAGAGCAGGGTCTTAAGTTTAATTCTTGATGCTGAAAAAAAAAAAAATCAGGCAATTTAATGCACCTTATATACCTCAAGAACAAAAGTAGTTTTTGGAAGGAAGGAAGGAAGGAAGGAAGGAAGGAAGGAAGAAAAGAATGAAGAAAAGAAAAGGAAGGGGAAAGGAAAAGAAGGGAAGGGAAGGGGAAGATTTGAGAATACTTTGCAGAAGCATTCCCCTCCATTACCAAATCATGGGATATTCAGTTTGGCATTTTAATCTCTGAAGTAATATTACCAACTAGATGTGTCATGGCTCGTCTACTGGTATCTTTGAAAAGCCATAGCAATATTTCTTGTGGTGTTTGGCACAATCATTATTTCTAAAATTGCACCTCTCATCATAGAACGTGTTCTAGCATTAAAGCATCTATAAAAGCCACCCCAGGCACTACATACCAGTGGCATCTACCACCTTACTGCACAGGTCACGCAGACAACAAAAAGTATTATTCTTTTTCTCCTAATTGGAAGGAGTTGGATCTAAAGAGATAGATTGATTTTCTACATCAATTAATGTTTTCCTGCTTTGGATTGATTACTTTTTACTCTGTTTGTTTTCACATTCAGGCAATAATATCCAACTGGCTACATGAGGAAAAAAGGAGAAGATATTTATCAGGAGAAACTTCTGAAATCATCCGTGCAAGTGAAGGACGATGAACAGCTGTTATACTTCTTGAAGGCTTGGTGTCTTGTCATTTTGCTGCTGCTTTACCAGATGATTTGTCCTCCACAGACTGGGAATCTCAATATTTCATAACATCATTCCAGCTCCAGCAGAGAATAGAGTTGGTCCACTCTGGGTCATGAGTCTTAAACCTTGCAGTGAGGGACCTAGGACGTAGGAGGATGCTCAGCGTGGACCACCAGAAAAGTTCTGCAGTGTACAGTGGCTCTTAACTAATCCAGGTCAACTGCAGCTAGCTGCATTCTGTACTAGCCTTTGCAATGGTTTAAATCATCTGAATCAGGTATCAGTAATTGAAACATCAGAAGATTCCATGTAAACCAATGGATAAGTCAATAACCAGGCAATATTTAGATGTCAGTTCCCGTGTCCACAAGTGATAGTCCTCCAGAGGAGGTGGCTTTCAGAGGATCGCATTCTTCATATTCTAGATAATGAGCTCTTCCTTGCGGCCACTCACCTGGTCATGCAAGTGTGTGGCCCCCAAATAGGTGAGTGAGATTATTCTTTTTTTAAATGTATTTGGTTGTTGCAGGGTCTCACTATGCATTTGGACTTGTGGAGATCCTCCTGTTTTCAGCCTCCCCAGCGCTGGCATTACAGGAGTGCACCACTACAACCAGACTCTGTGGCCAGGCTCAGGGTGCCCTGGGGCCAGGGCTGGCACTGATATGGGATCAAACTGCGGTCCCTACACTCACCTACACTTGCTTAAGCAGGCGCTTTAGTCTGCCAACCTATCTTTCCAGCCCAGCGAGTTAGTTCTTAAAAGTGTCATTTTGCTGTGATGGAGAAGAGGAACATTCCAGGGCAAATAAACTACAAATTTCCCTTAAAGGCCTATATAAGTGAAGAAAAATAATTATGCAAACATACACACACTAGAAGCATGTAGCTTTAATTTCATCTACGTTACCTTTATTCCTTTAGCTTAACAACTTCTACATGTAGAAGGAAAAGGAAAATATGCTGATTTTCAAGCAACAGCCATCTGCTATAGATATTACCTTTAAAAAAACAAATGCATTTCTGGAATGTGCTGATGCCCGGGCTTGGGAAAGTGCTCTTCTGTTCATTAACTGTCTTGCACTAAGCACCCGAGAAGCTTGCTGTACCTCTTGATTCATTAGAGGTCTGGCTGCATTTTCATCCACTCCTTTCTGCACTCTCAGATGCATGCTTATTTCCACAAAGACATGTTCATTTGTCTATTTCACTTTTGGCTTTTATTTTAAGCCAAATGCTTCTTTTAAAATACATTTTAACTAGCGCAGATCAGCAAAGAAATTTAATTTTCGCTGTATTATGTTTTTCCCCGCATTTTTAGCAAGTTCAAATCAGTTGATAGAAGTCATTTTAGGAACAGTGTGACTCAGGGCACTTGTGTTTCTAAGTGAAAAATAAATTCTTAAAAATTTATCCTGCAATTCAAAAGGCTTGGTGTGACAATACTCTTATCACATTTACAATAGTGAGATTTGACATTTTTAGAAAAGATAAAGTGGTTTGCACTTCACCTAATTTAAATGAGTGACACTGTATGGTATTTAAGGTACAGCACAAAAACACAATAAAGGATGAGCAAGAGACAAGAGGAGAGGTCTTGGCAAGTGGGAAAGGGTCTGAGAGAATGGAGGGGGGCTGACTGGACAAAAGATGTGCCTTGTGAAGACGCCCAAAACCTCAGTGAATGCAAACGCTGTATATTATAAGCATAAGCTGAGGTTGATGATATCGACAGGAACAGAAATGGAGAAATGGGATTTACAGGAGGAGGAAGAGAGGTGAGAGGAAGGGAGAAAGGGATTTAAAAAATGAAGCAAATTGTGTTCTGTACGCACACCCATTCCCCAAGAACATCATTGCAAGCTACGTGTACTATAGACATGTACTAATAAAGCAAAGATAGAAGGGTTTCTCTGGTTGGTCATTATGAAGATAAACTGCAGTAAGAGGCAGAAAATAAAAATAAAAGTAAGATTGAACTCTGATGCACTCTTCTTAAAAAAAATCTAACTGGCTTCAGGATACATAATGTTTCTCAGAGTGAATGCTTCATCTGAACAGTTTTGAAATTGCAAGGATATTCCATGTAGCACTTTATTGTGTTTAAGCTGATTAACAGAAATATTGATGAGGTAACTGCATCCTCAGTCATATGGTTAATTTGGCAAAGGAAATAGTGGGAAGACTGATCAGAACATTGATATTGTTTATTGATCCAAGACTGACTGAACCCATAAATTTAATATACTACTTTTTAATCAATGTTAAGAATTAATTTTATACTAAAGAGTCAATCATGGGTAGTCTCACTGTGATGAGGAAGAAAATGTATTTAACATCTTGTGATCTTGAACTGCTGCTGACTTTAACTATTTTTGGTAAGAACTACTGCTTTAAGATACTTTGCCGTGAATCTTTATCCACTGAAGTGACATACATTGTAATAACTAGTATTATGCTTTCTGGTAGCTGTCCCCCCAAAGCTTCATGCAGTCATTGGGCTGTGATTCTAGACTTTGCGATTAATTCAAGGTCCAAGGCTGGAATTATAGGTCTGAGTACTGCTGGGATTCTGGGTGTGAATGCTCCAGCCAGCCTGGGGCAGAGAGCCTGCAGGCAATATAAGGAGGAGAGAGAGACTTGTTCTCCATTGGCATTGTTGCCCCTTCTCCTCCCTTTTGCTCATGCTGTTTTGCTGTTTTCTGCTGCCATGAGCTGCTGCCCTCTGCCATGTGCCAGTCCGCCTTGGAGCCAGTTTTGTATGGGCTAAAACGTCCACAAACAGTGAGCTAAATAAACCTTTCCTTTCTTCATTTTAGGTGTTGGGTGTTTTTCCCAACAAGGACAAAAGAGTAACTGGGACCATTAGCATGAAAATGAGTTTTTCTTTGACCAATCTACTGCTTACTAACAAGCCATAAAAAAATGAAGAATTTAAATCTGCACACAATGAAGGGGTCAAAGTCTAGGCCTGGTTTAGACTGAGTTAATGTCATTGTTTTCTCATGAAGCTGTCTTTGTTTTTTTTTTTTTTTTTGCTGTACTGGGGATTGAACTCAGGACCTTGCACTTGCCAGGCAAGTGCTTATTGTACTGAGCTATCTCCATGGCCCCAATGAAGCTGTCATTGATGTTGGGGTGTCTGCTCATTACTCAGCGGGGGCAGGATCTACCTTAAATTTCACATAGGTATTGCAGAATTCACAGGGGAGGAACTGTTGGGATGAGGTGTACAGTCCCCATGCACATGCTAAGCTAAGGCCGGTTTCAGTTCTTTGCCTAATGAGCCTTCCCAACAGCAAGATTTCCCACATCGACTCTAGCAAGGTAGCGAGTAGGCTAGCAATAAGGTGCGATGTTACACTGCAGAAACATGGGAGGAATACCCCATACTTTTGCCATATTCTAATGGTTTGCAGTGGGGTAGGGTAGTCTCAGCCTTTGTCAAGGGAGCATACACAGTTCAAATAGGAATAGGCAGGGACTTTAGAGATTTCTCCCAGAGTCCACCTGCTTTGCTATTAGGATACTAATTGCCTAAATGCATTCTAGCCATTGCAAAAATTAAAATAAAAGATTAAAATATAAATTTTAACTTGAAGGGTTTTTTGCTATCAAAGTTTACACAACAAACAATAGTGTACTACATTAAATTTACTATTACATGCACTCTTACAATTTATTGGAGCAACGCTATGCTTGAATTCTGTGCTATATGGAGATTTATGATGTCAGGAATTGTATTTCAAATTCATAAAAATTAAATTGTCTGTAAACTTCTTTGTGACAATATTCTTGAGAAGAAAATAATAAATGGCTTCCCAATTTATGCATAGATTGATAGATATTGGAATTAATAACTTTGATCAGAACAGGAAAAGGTTTGATGGGTGAAGATGGCTCAACTTCCAAACTCCACAATTATTTTAAGCTTAGCTGCAAATCTCATGACATTGTTAATACATTAGGGTATTAGGAGCTTTCAGTGAAATCTTCAGAATACAAATTTTGAAAGAACTTCTGATTTTCAAACAGAATAGCTGCTCTATGGGGATCCAATTAAATGTCATAATTTTGGCTCAAATCAGCTAAAGTTTAATGATGGCATCCAAAATGTTTTCACCTAGTAAACAACTTTTCTTGGCTATCTTGTTATTTGACATTAATATAGTAATATTAGGATCAATCAAAAGAAATAACAAATACTCCAGATAACTAAATCCTTTTTAAAAAAATACTTTAACTTATTTTAGACATTATTACAGGAGGTACTAGAAACCCCACAAATTTTCATATTTATGAAATTCACTGGAGCCAGAGAGATAGCTTAGTAGACTAAGCACCTGGTTAGGCAAGCACAAGGACTGGGGTTCAATCCTGGCACATGATGTGCTAGTGAGACTTGTACCAAATATATAAATCTGAAGAAGAAGAAGAAGAAGAAGAAGAAGAAGAAGAAGAAGAAGAAGAAGAAGAAGAAGAAGAAGAAGAAGA
>PVKA01047909.1:0-14057 GCA_004027165.1 Ctenomys sociabilis
TTTTTGAGACAGGGTCTCACTATGCAGTTCAGGCTGGCCTTAAGCTCACTTTGTAGCTTAGGCTGGTCTCGAACTCACAACAATCCTCCTGCCTCAGCCTCCCGAGTGCTGGGATTACAGGCATGCGCCACCATGCCCGGCTCGTGCAGTGTTTCTGTGGATGTGTAGAGTGGATTCCAAGTGTTGAACAGCAGCATTGCCGGCTCTTGGGCTTTGTTCCATTGCTACCCCTGCTCCCAGGCCCGATTTCCTTCCCATTTGCCTCTGCAGCTTTTGTTCCCAGCTCCTTCAGCATTGCTGTTCTGTTCTTTTTTTCTTCTGAAACAGGGTCTGCTACATATTGCAAGCTGGCCTCTGCTGCGGCACCCCCTGCCTCAGCCCCAGTGCAAGGTCCCAGCGCCCCTGCTCCCATCTCCTGGCTGTGCTTCCTCATTCCCCCAGCGAGGGAGGTGGTGACAGCTCCAGCTCAGTGGCTGCTGAGGGCTGGGAGTGTCCCCAGGTTGGGAGGCCAAGCAGGCCAAGGAAGGGATGAGAGGCTAAGAGGACATGCAGCTGTGTGGCTACAGCTCTGAACCTCCAGGAGCTACTTGCTGATTTGCAATCATAGCACTCAGTCATGGTGCAGACGAGTGGTCCCGTGAGCCCATTCCTGATGAGAGCACTCAGTGAACAGAGGGCTTCTGGGACAGGTTATGTCTAAATGTGTCCTCCAAGCCTCGCACGCTGTTGGAGAAGGCTGGATGGAGAATATGGAATGCTGGGATGCAGAATGGTGATTACCAAATCAGTCCCCCGAGTGGGCTGGCACCACCCAAGCCTAGATACAGCATGAAAGGGCCAGAGAAAGCTGCTGCGGCCCCTCACTTGCTTTGCTGCCTTCTGCCTGCCATGGACTGGTTCTCCTTGCGATGCTCCTCTGCCATGTCACCCTGCCTTGGCGCCAGCCAGCTGTGACCTGAGCCCTCTGCAGAACGTGAGCTGCAGTCCTCCTTTATCTTTGGGTGTGGGGGTCTTTGGCTCAGCAATGAGAAGAGTAGCCAGGATGACTTCTGTGCCCAGCCTTGGCCCAAATGACACATCTAATAGCAGAGACATGTCCAAGTTAAACCGAGTTGAATTCCTGTGACCCTGGGCAGGGGCAGGTGACACCAAGCACAGCACATGGCATGCGCACTCAGAGCAGCCACTCCTGGTTTCCAACTACTTCCATATGCGAAGTGTTATATTAACGCAGCGAACTCCTGGCTGCACGATGGCAAGTGAGGGGTGCGAATGCTGCAGCCGCTTTGAAACAAATCAGTGGCAAGAAATTGATACAAAGATTGTGTATTCTGCAGAGAGATAAAACTTTTTCAAAAAGATTTCTCCAAAATTGTCAACAAAATATGGAGATTATATTACTCTTTCCACTGTTGTCCTGACCAAATGAGGAAGGAAAGTTTCTCAGAAAAATGAGCTTACTGGTGACTCGGTTAAGTTGCATTGCTTTTAGAATAGCACAGACATCAAATCAAGTTTATTAGAGCCTTAGTTTTAAATAAGTTATTGATTTTACTGTTTTGAAGATTATATTCAATCTAATATTAGAATCATGACATAAACTTTAGAATCTTGTATTTCACCAATGTTTTCATTTATAGCCTTTCATATTTGGAAAGGTTTTTAGTAATACTGTGTTTCAGTAATTTTTTAAGAAAAAGTTTAAGAATGCTGAACAATTTTAGAATAAGATACTATTTAGTATGATCCAGTTTCTCATTGTTTATCTTTAATTTTGCCCTTCACTTATATTTTGGGGTTCTCATACAGGAGAAGCTGTGTCACACCAGCTTGTGGGTCTGACTCAGTCACCATCTTCTCGACCCCGAGGGGCATCATGTGCATACAGGCTTGTCCTATTGCACAGCACAGTAGTACTCCATTGCATATAGACCAGGTTTTCTGTATCTGTTCATGTGTTAATGAGCATGTAGCCACTTTTAAGATTTAGCTGTGTGGAGTTTGCTGCTATAAAGCATGGATTGCTGTACTATAGTATCTTTAGCTCTTTTGAAAAGATAACTAGAAATGGAAGAGCTTGGTTCTTAGTTTTTTGAGGACTCTTCCACTGATTTCATGCCAGTTTGCTTTTCCACCCATGGTACAGAAGGCCTGTTGCTCCAGCATCCCTACCAGCACTTATTAGTATTTGTTTTTTTGGTGATGGTCCTTCTTTCTGGAGTAAGGTGGAATCCACATGTGGAAGGTTGAGTCTAGACCCATCCATCTCACCGTGTACTAAACTGAAATCAAAATGGATCAGAGATCTCACTGTTAGTACAAATACACTTCATCTGCAGGAGGATAAAATGGGTACAACTCCTGGAGACATAGGTGCAGGCAAGGGCTTTCTGAATAGAACCCCACCTTTACAAGAAATAGCATCAAGAATCAACAAATACGATCACATCCTTTGAAAATTCACAGCTCCCGGTACAGACGGGAGCGATGCTCACTCACTGGCGGCTGCAGATAGCCTGTGTTTCTCTTGAGTGCATCCCTGGTTATTAGTAACTTAATAACTTTTAGGACTTGGCCTTCTCTTGCAAACTCAGTTTTTTTTTTACTTCAACCTTGTATTTTTTCAGTCATTAAGATAAATATGAGTCCTTATACTGCTCCTTTAGTGGCAACTTGGCTGGCAGCTGTAATAGAGCCAGGTTCATGGTATGAGTGTATTCTTTTAACTCTAGCAAAAATGCAGGGGCTGATTTGTGACGCATGTTAGTCTTCACTGGTAACTTGTTTTGAAGTGATACCAGTATGTTGAACAAAGAGTCAAGAGCAGTAGAGCTTATTCTCTAAGAAGACCTGATGAGCTGCGTGCAGAGTCCCCTTGTGCTGCTACCAGTGCGACTCCTGTGCAGAGTCCTGAGTCGCTTGTCCTGCACGGGCCGAATCTGGGAGGCACTCGCAGTACCTGTACTGGGGAGCACGGTGTCCGGTGTGCTGTGGGGCCGATGTCCAAGGCAGAGCGGAGGCCTGTGCTTCCTTCTCAGCTGACTGCCTAGAGCCATGAATGCGTGGACTCAAATTGTGCCTGTGTCTGTAAGTTACCAGTGTATTGTGGAAGAAAACATTAGTAGTTTACAAGTGTTTTAAAATGAAACATTTTTAGCAATGAAATACATAGATGTAGCATGAAAATTCAGATGATGCTAAAAACTTCAAGTGTTAAAGCAGAAACCCTTCACTGCCCTTTCCATCATCCCAACTCCTACCTGTTCATTAGATTTTTATTTTTATGAATACATGTTTGCATGGCGTACTCATGCCACTTATGCTGGGCGGCTGCCACCCTGTCTCTTGTCCCCTCCTCTTTGGCAGAATCTAAATAGTATGCATGTGCTGCTTTTGTTTCTAGGGAAGTGTTGATTATTCTTTATTTGGTATGAATTCACCACACTAAGTGCTTTTCAGAAAGTAAAAGGCAACATTTTAAATACAGGATTCTCTCTTCTGTTGCTGGTGCATCAGTGTTCCAGGTGGTAAATCCCACTCTACCAAAGGACACTCCAGCCCCTGCCTGTGCACTGGCATTGGGCTTTTGTTGATCTGTTGGTTGCAAACATTACTTACCACCCAATGGTGGTAGATAAAAACCACATCTCCAGGCATGTTCCCTGTCCCCTGTCCTTGTAGGGACCCCTTAGAGTAAAACCATTCATTTTGGACAAACCAGTGCTAGTTTAACATTTTTATAACTATATAAACAAGTTGGCCCTGAGCCATATAATACACAATGATGATCAAATTACCTCATTTTTAATTTGCCTACTCCTGCATACAGACAAAATGTTTATTTTTTTAAATCATTTATATATTTATTTATTTGGTACAGGGTCTCACTATGCAGCTCGGGTTCATAGCGACCATCTCTCTTAGCTTCACCAGTGCTGGGATTACAGGCATGTGCCACCACTCCACTCCCGGTTGCGGTGGCCGGCTCAGTGCTGGGCCACTGTGCTTGCCATGCAGGTGCTTAGACCGCCGAGCTATTGCCCTGGTGCCAAAATGTTTTTCAGAGGTTGTAACATGACTGCCATCCTTCAAATGTCACACCTGTTGTGTGTTCAGGGACACCACTTCCTTTATTAATTAATGCCTTTTGGGAGTGTATCATATTCTGTCCAGCTCTGGACTTCTTGCGCAGAGCTGCTAATAAGATCTTGGGAGATTTTGCCTTTCTCTGAATCTCCTCATTCCTGGACCTCTTGTTCTCTTTTTTTCCTAGATTATGGGTTTATTTTGTTATTTAAACTTCAGAAGCATGCATGGCTCCTAGGTATAAAAATTCATAAAATGTAATTTATTTTAGTTCTTACGTGTCTGAAAGTATTTTTATTTGGTTAATAATTAATATAGAATTTGAGATTGAAAGTTATTTACCCTCAGTATGTTTAAAGCCTTGCTCCCATCCTACCTGTTCGGTGGGGAAATCAGTGACCTTCTTGTACTTCGTGGTGCTCCTGGCTTGGCTTCTTTGTTCTGACCCCCTCCCTGGAGCCTCTTCTTGGAAGTCTCCCCCTGCCTCTGAGTGCAGGGACTTCCCGTGCCCTCTGCTTAGCACCCCATCGAGTTGTGTGTTGTTGCGTTGTGTGTTGATGTACCGTTCAATAGAAGAGTCATAGCCTTAAGTCTGAAGGGTTTTCTTGACCTAGCATTTTCATGATATTCTTTTTCGCAAATCTCTTTTTCTTTCTAGGATTCCGTTTGTTGTGTATTGACTTTTCTCAACAAAATGCTTGATTCTCTTTCCTGTTTCCATGGTATCTCGTTCTACTCTCTGAGAGACATTGTCACCTCATTTGGAACCTCCGTTCTCACCGGCTTAGGTGCAGGGGCCCTTGCGTGCCGCGTGGGCGTTTTGATCAGTGCTGTGTGCTTGGCCCAGCACCTTCTCTCAGTGTATGAGGCGAGTTACCAAGCTTTCCTGTGCTCTCTGCAGTAGTTTTGTTTCTGCTTGAGTTCCTTTTTGTCCCCTCTTAGCTTGCTTTAAATCTTTTTTCATCTTTGACTTTCTCAGTTTGGGGTATCACAGTGGTGCCTTCTTCATCTCACCAATTTGGAAGTAAGCCTGAGAAATATATGAATGGGGATAAATTGCAGGTGAAGATGCTAACAGTGGTTTAAATCTGGGCTGATTTCTCATACTCTTACAAAGCACTGACCTTAGCTACCGAATGGTATTCGAGCTAGGGTGCTACAGACCACACCTGTAGGGGAAGGATGCTCACCAGGCAGCAGAGAGCTTGCGTCCTGCACGCTGGCCAGTTCTGGGGTGAAACAGCAAGGGTTGGCCAAAGCACGCCTGGTTCCTGACTGACTGAGTGACAGCTTGGGGCGAGAGGGCCTGGCTGCGTTCCTGCGCTCCGGGCCTTGTGTGTGACAAGAGCAGGACGTGAGGCGCCCTCCCCTGCAGGCGTTTCCGGCCATGTGTGGCACCCTTCCCACTCGTGGAATACCCATTGAGCATCCCTGGAGAGTGCTGAGGGTAACATTCAGCATCTGGCCATGAGCTCTGATTTCTCCCGACTATGACGCCTGAAGCTCTTTCCTGAGGGTAGTTGGGTTTTCAAGAGCAGAGGCCTCAGCTTTCCAGTGTGGCATCGTGGATGCTGGCTCTCTAGTGGCAGGGCCTGGAGTCTCGCCTGCAGCCAGACTCTCACTTCACCCCTTCTTTAGCCATCTGCAGCATTTCTGATGTCCGTGGCCTGGGACCTCTGGAAGAAATGTGCAAGCAGGGCTGGTGGGCTCCAAGGGATGGTGCTCTGACAGCTCCCTGCCCACTCCACCAGTCCCGCCTGGACCACGCTTCCCTCGGCAGCTTCTGGCACCTCAGCTGTGCCTGCCTCCTGGTGCAGGGATGGCCCCCAAAGTGACATGCCCTGCCCTGCCACTCTGTTTTCAGGTACTGTAATCATTGTCTCATTGCTGGGGCAAAATAGCTGACACCCACAACCTCAGAAAGGACAGGTTCATTTTGGATCATGCTTCAGGCTGTGACCTGCTAGTTACGAGGCTGGGCCTGGTGAAAGAGCTGCTTAGGGTGTGGGGAACAGGACATAGAGAGGAGGGAGGAGCCAAGGAAGGAGAGGAACCTTTCCAAGCTTCGCCCTGGACCTTCCTCTTCCCACCCAACCCTGCCTCCTACCAGCCCCACGATTTCATTGTCTTCCAGGAGCCCTGTCTAGGTAATCCTATGCGGCTTTAGGAGGACATCTAGATAGATACCGAAGTGCCACACCTCAGCCGTTTGCTTTCACAAAGTTTGTTTGGAAGTGTTATTTTATCATTTTTTATTGTCATGCCTTGTTCCTTTTCTGTGCTCTTTGGTCTTGGGAAGGGTCCAAAACATCTAACAGGTTTTAGTTTCATATGAGTAGCAATGTGTGACCATTTTTAATGTGCTACAGTATATTTCTAGAGTCCTTTATAAACTTGTCTTTATTATTTACTGCTATTTGGTGTTAACAGATTACTGTGTTTCTCCCTATCTCACATAAGTGGAAATTCTGCCATTAGGTACAAAGAAGATGGAAATGAAAGTGTCCCTACCTAGGACTGCCATTTGCACTTGTTTTTCCGTCAGATGTATTTTCCATAAGAGGAGTAGAGGAGCTCTGGAGAGGCTTGAGCAAGTCTGAGGTTAATTAGATTGATTTGTCTCGCAGAGAGGAGAAAGTTGGCACCAGAGCCCAAGGCGTTTTCTGCTGAGGAGCTTGGAAGCCTGTTAAGACTCACTAGGGAGCGCTTCCTCCATCACTCAGATGCTCTCACTCCTAACACGGTCCCAAGACAGAGAGACGACATTCAGGCCTCAGCTGTGTTCAGTGGTAAGTTTTTATTACTTTGAATTTTGTTCTTGTCTTTGTAGCATCTGTGGTAGCTGTTATTACTAAACCTTAGAAGAGGTATTGGTCAAATCAAAATGCATTTTATAAATTTAAATAATGCATATTTTTATATATAAGTGTGTATGTATACAAGAGGCCATCAACAGTGAATAAATTTTTAAAAATTTATGCCAGTCAAAAGCACATTGCCGGGCCAGCCAAATAAAATAGCTCAATGAATTAAAGCACTTACGAGCAGGCGCAGGGGCTGGGGGTTTGATCTCTAGGCCTGCCATGCTGGGGCACTCTGAGAATGTGATTAAGACTAGGCGTGGTGGCCCACATCTGTAATTCTAGCTCTTGGGAGGCTGTAAAAAGGTGGATTATTACAAGTCCAGTCCATGCAATGAGACCCTGTACACCCTGGAGACCCTTCCCTAAAATACAAAAAAAGAAAAAAAAGCGCATGCCATTCCCCCTCCAAGCACAGCCCTCGATTTCCCACACTTGGCGCCTCAGTTTTGCCTTGGTGTGAAGTGGTTCTGGAAGTCTTCCTCTCGGAGCGCCTGTGCGGTGCGACCCAGTGCGGATGCTTAGCCGGGCGCCATCCCTCATGGCACAGGCTCACAGGACGTGGCCCTGGGCCCTTCTCTGCCTCATTCACTAGAACTGGCGGCATACAAGTTCTGGTTCACCCCAAAGTGAAAATGGAAGGTAAACAGGAACTGATTCAAGGCGCGGGGCAGCCAGCGCAGTGTAGCTGAGGACCCTGGGGAAGGGGGCTCCAGAGCTGCTTGGGAGGTGAGGGCTGCGGGGGACTCAGGTCAGCAGGCCCTTTGCTGCAGTGATTTTTTTTTTTAGCCTAAATATTCACTGTGATTTTGATCATGGTGTGTTTTCTATACTCATTTAAGGAGTATAGGCTTTCTGATCACCCTTTTCATTCAGCGTGCTCGACATTAGATGATCTTTCTTATCCTTGCTACAGCTGCCAGAGTGGGTAGACTTCTGTTATGCTGTGTTTTTAGAAAGTGAGGAAAGTAAGATCTACACAGTTTAATGTAATAAGATGCATCGTGTTTGCCACCCATTCAGGCCGGAACAGTCACCAAAATACACAGAGGAGGCCAGAGTCATTTCAATATTAATTGGACTTCTATTTTCCTGGATTATGGTGTTGTGAGGAGTTTGAATGGAGCAAAGCTTTTCAGCGTCTCCCAAGAAGCATTTAAAGATCCATTTGGCATGGTTTTAAGTGTAGAGGACAATTTTTGGGTTTATTTTGCAAGAATAATTTTATTGCATGGATTAATGAGATGATCACAGAATCAAGTTAGCAGTGATGTTCTCTGAATGCCTTTTGTGTATTTGACACAGATGGTACGCAAGGAAATGAAAATCCCGTCCCTGGCTTTCAGTAAGATTACAGTCTATTTGTAAAGCAGGACAGAGAAGCAGCAACACATAGCGTTGGGTTTAAGACCGCAGACCTTGGTCGGGGTCCAGATCGCAGCATTGTCACTCATTAGCTGCCTGGTTTGGGGCATGTTATTTCACCTCTGTGCCTGGCCTGAGTGGGCAAATCACGCAGCCTGCAGCCAGGGTCCTCCTGAGGGTGACAGGGCTCTCCAAAGGGTTAGTAAGTTGATGCACACAACACCAGGCAGGACAGAGAGGCTGTCACTTGTGCTAGTGTCACCCTCCCTCATATCAGTACTAAAATTCAGCAGCTACCAGCATCATTGGAAAGGCTAGGGATGTGTTGGATCAGGGCAGGAGCTTTGCTTCATGGTGGCAGCCAGCTAAATGCTGGCCCTACAGCACCTGCTTTGAAGCTGTGGACATGTGTTCCGACCTCTTTATCTTGGGGATGATGGGTGGTTTTAAAGATGAAATTAGGGACCAGGAAGATAGCTCAGCAGCTTACGTGCCTGCCTGGCAAGTGCAAGATCCCGAGTTCAATCCCTTATACAGGGAAGAATTACAAAGATGAAGTGAATTAGTGGAGTAAGTGCCATATGGTTTTTGGCTAAGTAACTCAATGTAAATTCAGGAAGGAGAACTAATCGGGGCAGCGTCGCAGGGCGGCTTGGCAGCAGACGAGAGACTCGGGAGATCCAGCATGATGCTTCAGGAGAGGAGAGAATTCAGGCTTCCCCAAGGAGAAACAATAGCATGTCACATTGTAAAGATAAGAAAAGCACCCCTGAGTGGGCTTCTGTGAGGTTCTGCACAGGAGATGGCAGGTTTGAAAGGTGGAGAAGCACAATAATGGCTGGGAATTGTGTACAAATACTTCTGGGGAAATGCACCACAGAGTTACCTGGGGGCCAGACCTCCTCTGCCCCGTGAGCCCAGTCCCACCACTCCTGTCTCCAGCTGTTTCCATGGTAGCCAGGTGTGACAGCGTGCGTCCTTGCTGGGCTTCGCAGCTCCCTGGCTGCTTAAGGGAGGGTCGCTTGGCCCCGCCAACTCATGACCTCCCCATGTCCTCAGCCTGGAATTCTGCCTTGGCCTGTGCCCAGGTCACTAGTGGCTGCTCTTCAGACTCCCATGTCAGTGTTTCAGAGAGGCCTTCTCAGACCCTGCTCCACTTCAGCCGTTCCTTCTAGTACTGTTCCCTAGTTTTCCTTCACCTCACTTCTCAATGTTAAAATTGCGTATTATTGTGCAGTTCTACATTAAATGTCAGCCTTCTCTCCAAGCCCTGTTCTCTTCGTGAAGAGTGAACGCCCACTTCCACCTGGGGTGGGCTTGGGGCCTGACATATAGTACCCAGCACTCAGGGCTGGGGGAGCTCCCTAAAACTTGGAAGGTGTTTAGTGCCTCAGCCAAACCTTCAGCCTGTGTGAGTGCGCCTCCTAAGGAGGTCAGGGTCGCGTAGATCTGAGCAAACGCTCTCCATGCCAGTTCCACCACCTGTAGAAGTAGTAGGGCCAGCCAGACTTCCTATTTTGATCTGTTATTTGCAGTCTACACCTTAGGAGCTGTTAGCAGTTGATATGGTTCTCTTGTTCGGCTCAGTTTTCAGAAAAAGTCTGGTCTGGGTAGCAAGTCATTGTGTAGATAGTGCCTTAACCTGACCGTGGCACTTACTGATTTCCACAGAGCTGGGGAAAGCTTTGCCAGTGGACAGGTGCCACCCATCCTCACAGTACAGTGGTGGCTTCACAGGGCCGCCAGGCACATCAGGCTGGGCATCTGCAGGTGTGCCGGCTCACTGCGCGAGGGCCTGGTTTCATTATTCCAGACATTTAAAAATGAACCTTGCAGTATGCATTTCTAACTCATTTTATCAAACAGATTATACCAGTGACGACATAGCCTTTTCTTTGGACACACACATTTAGGTGGATGAGGTTAGGGCCTAACTTTAGTACCTATACCCGTCACCAGTGACAGGCACCACTTCTGTTTGCTGTGATGTGGCGTTCTGTAGGTCCCTTTCCTGTTTTCCTGTTGTATTGGTTTGATTTCCTTGTTTACCAATAAAACACTTAACAAACAGACATCTTGGTTTCTCAGAGAACCTTTCTGTTCCTTTCTCATGTCAGCAAAGAGTAGTGTCGTGACAGAACCATAAATGAAATACTGTTTTATTTTGCTGTAAAGACCATATGGTCATTCTCCTGAAGATGAGACGTGCATGAATGTGTGTCCACTCATTCTTAAATATTTAACCTGTGTCATTTATATTTGTGTTGGTTGTATAGGCAAGGTTAAAAATTCATTATATTGCAATAGTTAAAGGCAGTGTAATACTTTTTGAAAGATGGCTTGCATTCTTTTATGAATTCATGGTATGCAGTTGTGCAGAACTGCTATTGATTTTTTCCTTAGTGGAAAGCTGTGTCTCCATTAAGCATATTACCTTATTATAAATCTCATTATGTTATAAAATAGTATTTCACTATCTTTATTAAGAAATGGGAAGTGGTATATTTGTATGGTGTTTGGAGAGGGCAAGCCAATGTAAATACTGAAAGTATTTCTTAAATCTTCAGTGTGAAGTAGTTTAATAAGGGAAAATAATATACAGGTTTCTGTTTTCATTTTAAAAAAAAGTTTGTTTAAAACTTACTTTACCAAATCATTTTTCAGAGATTCACCCCACATTTGAAAATAAATATCGCCATTGATACTTAAAAGCTACTACTCAGTGATTTTCAGCCAGTTACTAGAACTAATATGTAAAGTTTTGCAGCAGTGTTTATAGCTAGACGGTTTTAGAATTCAAAAACGTAGTGTCGTTGGTAATTCGGCAGAGTTAGCATAGTGTAATTTCTAATGAGCAGAGAAGTCGTCTCTTTAGGCTTTTGTTTATGGCCCCCACATTACAAATAGTTTTACTGTAGTTCACAGCAGCATATTAGCTAGAAAAAGACACAGTTCCACACACATTTTTGTAGTAATTGTAAGGGCCTGCTTCCTGTTGCTGGGACAGAAGGTCTGACACGGCGTAAAGGGGAGAGGTCCATTTGGGCTCAGGGTTTCAGAAGCGTTTGTTCTTCATGGGGCAGCTTGAAGCCAGGGAGGTCCAGGGAAGGGTTTGGGAAGAACCCTCTTGACCCCTGATGTGCCAGAAGTTGTAGTAAAGAGAGTCAGAAGGGAAAGGGCTTGTGACCGACCATGGCCCTTAATGTCACACACCCACAAGCCACCCACAGGCACCGGAGCACCTTCACTAATCTCCTTAAGCCAAGCAAGTCAACAGTCAGGATGGACTGTCAAGCACTAAGTAATACTTGCAGTGTCAGTGATTTGAGGATATGTGTGTTAAAGTATTTTATATTAATTTAAAAGTAAGGATTATCCCTAAAGTAGCCTTTCCTAGAGAACAGTCCTATATTTGTCATTTTATTATTATACTTTTGAGGGTGAAATAATTGTTTTTGGAATTTGGAATTTTGGAAGATGATATTTTCCAGTCTATTTGCGCTGATTCCAGTTTATAGTATGAAAATCACTTAGTACATCAATGTTGGATGCTAGAGTGGCCCCTTTTTCATTTAGAAATAATTTACTAAAACTAACAAAATTATCCTTTTATTTCATGAGTCCTAACAGTGCTGGTTTTTCAGTTTTCTCAGTGACTTACTTTGATGAGCTGTTTTACTCATTTCCAGTGAACTTCTCTGTGGCATTTCCTACACCAGAGAGATCTTTAATAAATACCTGAGTCCAGTCCTAAGCAGCTAACATAATATGCGCTTATGTATCTTATACCTCTGTTTGTATTTTTTGTGGAGCAAAATTTAGTATGTTAATTGTCTTCAGTTCTTATTAATATTCCTTTCCCTTTAGCTGCCACTCGAGTAGAACCTGGCTCTTCAAGTCTAATGGAAAGCAGTTCTTTGGAATGGCCAGGAAAATATGTTCTTCAAAATTTGGAAACTTTTGAAAAAGCTGGACAAAAAATAAGGTAATATTTGAGTCTGTAAGACAGCATGCTGTAGCTCAAATTTTTTGAATGAACTTAATCCTTTATTTTTATAGCAAGTTTGTAGTGTTACAGAAGAAGTGCTTGCTTCCTATAAGCGGATATCAAGAGTGGTATAGTGACGAACAGGGGCAGGTTGTCCTCCTCTGCCTTCTCCTTGCACCTCGCAGGGGAGGGGATGTAATTACAGCGAGTGTTCCAGGGCACAGTCTCTGGGCTGTCTTTTATAGCCACATGCTGTGTGCATGCCTAGGAAGGCTTCGAACGGCAGCGTGTTGGACGAGGAGGGCACGGTCCCCTCGCTTCAGCACGCGCCCCCATCTTGTGTCCCTGTGTGCTCACCCACCCTCTGCATTGCTCTCCGGGAGGCAGCACTCATGTTTGGTCCTGGCTTTAGTTCTCTGCTACAGTACCCAGCAAGCACAGACACCTGGTTGTTAAGCAGTGGAATTGAGGCCCTCTTACATTGCCCTTGTCCCAAACACGACAGATCACATCTTTTAGCTATTCTGTCGGTGCCCTTTTGTGACTTGCCATACCTCTCATGAATGACAGCACGTATTTACTGGGCGCTGACCATCAGGCGCCAGCGGAAGCGTAACGTCGCTCTTGTCCTTTCTACCCAAGAGCCAGTCGGGACCAAACAAGTGACCAGACAGTGAGTGTGTGCGCTGCAGGTTACTCCAGTATGTTTGTTGTCATGGAAGCTCTGAAGGTTCACCATCATTGCCTTAGATCATCCCACTTTGAAACACACTGAGCTTCTGGGCCCACTTGCCCCCTTCTTTGTTTCCCCAGCCCTGTCATGAATTTGACCTCCCGTACCTCAGCATCAGACTTTCAGTTCACTCCTTGAGCAGGCCCCATGCGTGCTGTGCATGGTAGCTGTCCTCACCGGCTTGAGGCTCGTTTGTCAGGCAAGGCCCAGTCTTCTTCTGAGGCCTCTCACACCCTGCAGTCCCTTCTGCGGACATCGAGGGCTGCACTTCTGGGGCTCTCACCACACTTTGTGGCGCTGTTTCTGCCATGCTCCCTGTTGGTGCATTCATGGCCTCAGTCGATCAGGAGCAGCCGTTGTGGGTCTGACACTCACTGTGGATTCCTCCTGTGACATTGCCCGATACACACACAGCGAGTGCCTGGACACCGCCACTCCATGGGCCTGCAGCCACGTTCTTGGTTGTGGGCCAAAGCTGTGTTGCGTAGAATGTGCTTGTGTTTTAGATTTAAATCGGGGTCATGTGCCATTGCAGAGTGAGTTTGAGGACCAGAGTCTGGTTTTAGACATAATCACCTGTTGTGTGACTTTTTTGTATCCTTGTAGGTTGGAGATGAAAATCCTCAGTTTGCTTCAAAATTGTAGAAACCTAATGAGAACCTATGGAAATACAGCTTCCAAGCTTAAAAATGCTAACACACAATAAGGTGTTGTCAGTGTTGTTTTTTTAACCAAGACATATCTTGGTAGTGTAATTTATCACAAGCAAGGCTTTTAAATTGCTTCAATATCCTTGTGTTCGTGTTCTATATAAATGCAAATTGTACATGTCACTGCTGCAGCTGGTCTACAAAATGATTGAGAGTAATATTCATTAAGAAACCTTTATCAGTCGTTATTAGATAGGACGCGCACAAGAATTAAATTAAACTCTTCGTGTACTTCCTGCCCTCTTGGACTGTGAGGTTCAGAGGATACATTAGCAGGATACATGTGCAGCTGCTTTTGTTATATTTATATTTTC
>PVKA01047910.1:0-14068 GCA_004027165.1 Ctenomys sociabilis
ATTATTGAATCTTTGATATAATTCAGCTATAAAAAAACCTGTAAATATAATTTCATGTATGCACCTTGTACAATACCAAAACGTTATGAAAACAGTTTGCAATGTATTAATTCATCGACTCTGTATGGTTAAGGTGTCTTGAAACTGTCTGATTGACATTTGTATTTTAATAAAATAAAAATAAATGGGAAAAAAAAGAAAAAAAAATAAAAGATGATATTCAAGGCTCTTATAAATTTATGAAACTTAACACAATTTAATTTTACCAGTTGTCAGTAATGATAAAAATATAACCAACTTTTCAGAGATCACATAACTTTTTTGGTGATGTGTGAGGGAGATTGTAAGTTTTTTGCTATGTGTGAAATGGCAAAATTTTTGTGTGCAAAAGAAGCTTTTAGGAAAATAGCAGTTGATATGTCAAGATAAAATTGAAGATGTTTGCCCATGCATGAAAATGTCACATATGATGAGATTGGTTTATATATACAATGGCTTCTGATAGATCTTTGAGCCCCTGAAATGCATTTTTCCTTAGGTGCCAACAAAACTCATGTCAATGGCTCATCAGCTGTGACGGGCCTATTGTGCTGCCCATTACGAGCACTGTTTCCTTAGAAAACGTCCTCAAACTATTTACTTCCTTTGAGACTGACTGAAGTGCCTGAGAAGTTCTTCAGAGCAAAGATGACTGTGATATTTCCTGAATTTTTGTGCCGATTCTTCTTGAGCAGAACATACTTCTTTAAAAGATTTTTTGAATTGTATATTTGTAATTTAATCACATTTCTAGCCCAGTATGGGATTTTTACAGGTACTCTCTGGCAAGTATCCTAGGCAAAATTCATCTCAATCACAATTAAATTTAGCTATTTTTATATTCTGCCACAACACAACATTCCTGCTTTGTATTTTACACAAAACTAGATATTTGCAAATGCGCAGAGAGGACTGCTTTTCTTTCCTATACAGTGCAGTTGCCCTGCACCCATTGAACCCTGAATGAGGCTCCAGAACATCTCTGCTCTATAGATAATAGTGCAGACCCTGCAGTTTGAATCTGGATGAGCACTCACTGTATTCCAGGGATGTGTAGAAAATGCAGCATTGTGGCAAGCCATGGTTGGCTGAAAGTTCCAGGCTTGCCCCCAGCTGCGATGAAGAGCTCTGGAGTCTTGAGCTTTCAAAGGATAAAGATGAAATATGGGAAAAAAGAAAAACAGTCATATTTTGTTACCTTAAAATTTTTTAGTCTTGAATTTCAATCAAGACTCACAGAAGCTTTCACCGCTCATGAAACTAATACACAGATACTTTTCTTCATTTACTTATACAGTTCCCCTTTATACAGGACTTCAAGGCACTAATCAAAACCAGCACTGTCGGAATATTTCCTATCTAGCCTATTTTTTTTTATTTCCCTTAAGAAAAGTTTTTAAATCCAAAAACATGCACCCTTCCCTAAAATACAACAACAACAACAGCAACAAAACCAAACCAAACAAACAAAAAAACCCTTCCCTAAAATACAAAAAAAAAAAAAAAAAAAAAAAAAAGCAAGCATATGAACTTTCTGTTTCTAGAGAGCAACCTGACAAAACAAATATTTCTTTTTCTTTCTTTTCACTTTTCCTTTATGTGTGAACAAAGGAAAAAGAAAGAAAAGTTTACTTTAACTTTTAATTTTGGTATGAGCTGTTTTAGGTCAGAAAGCATATATTTTATTGTATGATTTACATCTAGATGTCCCCCAGATGGACTCAGAGGTAGGGCTTTTGGAAGGTAATGCTATTAGGGTGAGCATAGAGCTGACTTGATTTTGGAAGGTGGAATCCAGTGGGAAGAGTCGGGTCACTCTGGCCTCGGGACGCCTTCCTTTCTCCCCCTGGTTTCTGGGTGCTATGACATAAGCAATATTCTTCTGTCCGTCAGTCCTTTTTGTCTTGGAGCTGGTGAATAGTGGGCTGAAAATGTGAACCAAAGTAAACCTTTCTTCTTTCTAGTTGTAGATGTTGGATATTATGTATCATCAATAAGGAAACTGAGTGAGATAAACTCCATGGGGGACTAGAAAATGACAACGAAAAAATTCTCACATATTCTGATTCTCCACTTCCTGTCTGTCCAGAACTGTAATGTGTGATTCTGAAGATAGAACGAGATGTCTCTTATATGTCATGGGTTTTCTTGATAATACAATTGGCACCTGATGCATGTTTGTGTGTTTCTTGTGTTTCTCCTTCTTGCTGCAAGGTGGAGCACTGAGGGCAGTCCTTTGTGTCTGGGTAGGGTCTTCCCATGGAAGACACATGGAACATGGAAAGTACTTTCCCTGTGTTTCTATCTTTTGCACATTTTCTTAGATCCCCGTGGAAATCTGACCAGACTACTTCGACTGAAATTTGTGTTTACTGGGTTGTTTGCCTATCTGTCTCAAATTCTTTTTTGGCTGATCTTCCCATTTCTCTATTATTTAGATTAGGGTCAAGGATTGTGATACATAAAAAAGGCAAAGTAATACATAGTCATGGCTGAAAGGGTGGGAAGGTAAATGTCTCTTTTTTGCAGTTCTGTGTGTGTCCAACAAGTGGGCAGTGCACAAAGATGTCACACAATCTTTGCCTAACAAAGCAGTTCAGAATGAAGATTTTCAGTACCAGCATGCACAGGTGAGTGACATTCGTATGCTTGACATACTTTCTTAGAGGTAGAGATGAAATGGATTGTGGGCTGTGGGCAGCTCCTCACATCTTGAGCTGTGTCCCTTTTTCCTCTCTTGACAGGAAAGGCAGGAGGGTTCAAGTGGGAGGAAGGTGAGTAAAGGCTTGATCTTTCTTTCCTACATGTGAGAAATGTAAACCATCCTTACTACTTAAAAAAATACTTACTTGACTTATCCCTCCAACTGATTGCATGCTGGGTCCCAACACAGTGGCTGGTTGCAAATTGCTGCTCTGTTAATCGTCTATAAAGTAAGACAATTAGGCCTACAATTTCTAAGGTTTTCTTTCAGGCTTAATGTTCTGTGCTTTCCTCACATTGTTCTACACAGTTTCAGATCACACTAGGGGTGAATGGCTACCTTATATCTGAGAGACCCAGCATTGCAGGCTGAATTATGTTTCTCTAAATGTATGTTGAAATCATTATCCCCTACTGCATGTATATGATGTTTAGAAATAGTATTTTTCAATTGTAATCAAGTTAAGATGAGGTCATACTGGGTTATGGTGGACCTTAATGTAGCGACTGGTGTTCATCAGTGAGGAGGGAAATTTGCGGCAGGGGAGGTGAAGACTGGAATGACATGTGTAGAAGTCTAAGAATCCTGAGACTTGCCAGGGACTTTCAGAAGCTACAACAGATGTGGAAACAGATTTTCTCCTAGAATCTTGAGAAAAATCTAGCCCTACTGACATCTGGATCTTGGAATTCCAGCTTCTAAAACTTTGACATGATAAATTCATGCTATTTTGTATAATACAAAAACCATGCTTAAAATATCTGTCATCTTGATCTTCTAAAATGTATACTGTTTGTAATGTCATATCAATTATTACTATATTCTCTTTAAAATAAATTTTTTTAAAAAGGTAAAAGAAAAAAAGAGAGATAAAAACAAAAATTTAAGGTATCTTGAAAGCAAGTGGTAACATTCAATCACATATCCATAACATAACTATATGTTAATCTGACCAACAGATACGATGATCAAAATGGGTAATATATTAATCATTGTTAATCAGCTATTCTTGTTTTGAAAATCTGCAGCATATGTATTGTTGTGTGTTACTTTTTTTCTGATTTTTTTTTTGGGGGGGGCTGGCTCAGGCTGCCTTAAGGGCGGGTCTCATGCAGCATTTGGAGGTGGGGATCAAACCAGGGTCCCCAGAGCCTGACTGACTTTGCCCAATCATGCGCTTTAAACAACTGAGCTAACTGGCAAGCCCTTGTTTCTGATTTTTATTCCTGCTTTTGTCTCTACTTTTCAAAATAAAATAAAATTAAATTAAATTAAAAAAAATTAAAGCTACACAGTCAAGGAAACTAATTCACCTGGCGCACTTCAACCCTAAGAAATTAATACACCTGACCTGTATCTAAAGCTTTAGTTCAGTCGCCTTTAACGTGGTCTGACTAGGACATAGCTCTCTAGCAAGGCTGTGTGTGGGAATCTGGGCTATGGACAGCTCCTGGCTTTCTCCCATGGAAAACCCCTGTTTTTCTGGACTTTATGAGATACTTGCTTTTCAGTTGGCCCTAGATTCCGTTGACTAGTGCTACTGTAGTCTTTCGTGGGAGTTACTTAAGATGTAAATGAAACTCTCAAAAGATTTTAGAAGACAGTTCCTGACTCCCTTTAGCTGATAAAATTTTAATTTGTCATTTTCATGGTAGGGTGATTAACAGAAAGGGTTTTTTTTTTTTTTTTTTTTTAATCCAACAATCTTGTGACAGTGTCATTTTATGATGATGGGGTAATTTGTCCTTTTAGAAAGAAGCATTTCTTGAGTAATTATTTTGGGTGCTAAGTGACAACTCAGACTATTTTGGGGCTCTGTGGTCTTGTCTCCTGACATGCACGTACCTTAAGGATAAAGTAGGTGGCAGGTAACGCCCGTGACTCACTCTAATTGCACTTTGCCGCAGTGTTCCTGTCTTTCACAGAGACCAGCCTAGGAGAAGAGTGGCTTGGTAGATTTGTTACCAGTGTGATTTTGTGGCAGATGGGCCCAAAGGGTTGTTCTAGTTCCTTACTAAGCATCTTTTCACTTAAATGAAAATGTTTTCTTTTGGCAACAGCCCAGGAAACTCACTAGGTATGAGAAAATAAGTGACAGCCAACCACTGTCTTTGATAGCTTTATATCTAAAGCTGCCTCACTTAAATGAATAAAGTTACCTTTATTCATGGTTCCTAAACTGAAGCTTTAATAAGATATGGGTTAATTTGCATAAAAATCACAAAAGATGTAATTGTTTAAATTTATTTATAAATATGTATAAACTCAGAATTTACAAAACACACTATTTTTCTGGGCGATGTCAAATGAATTAAACTAACATTCAAATATTCCAACTTTGTATCTTGCTTCCTTCTCCTCTTAAAGTGATGTACATTAAAGTTTGTCATATCTCTCTTGCCACCTTTCATGGGAGTTCCAACTCCAAACTTTCTATAAATTTTACTATTTCAAACCCATAGTTAATTTCCAAGTGCTGAAGTTTCTCAGTGTTTTTTTTTTTTTTTTTTTGGTCTTTTTGAGACAGGGTCTCACTATGCAGTTCAGGCTGGCCTTAAGCTTACTTTGTAGCTCAGGCTGGTCTCGAACTCACAACAATCCTCCTGCCTCAGCCTCCCGAGTGCTGGGATTACAGGCCTGTGCCACCACGCCCGGCTCTCTCAGTGTTTAAGAGACAGAAATGCTGTTTTAGTAATGCTGCCTTTTGCGTAAGCAAAGCTCATGAAAACGAGAGTGATACCACTCTCAACAAAGGACTGACTGTTCATCTATACTAGGTGATTCATATCATTTTCACTTTATCAGATAAAATGCTTATTCTCACATATAGATTACAAATACATAAAAAAGTACAATTCCAGAAATACTATATTGTTTCAAAGTCCTACTGATCTGTCTCCTACTATCAAGAGTTAATACTTTGAGAATCTACTCTTATAAAAAAAAAAAAAAAAGTTTGCACCATGTTTTAAGAGTAAAATGCAGGGCCGGCCAGATAGGTCAGTGGACTAAAGCGCCTGTTTAGGCAAGCACAGGGACCAGGGTTCAGTCCCCAGCACCACATGTCATGTGGGCCCCACCCCAGGGCATGCTGAGGCAGGGTCAGAGATTGGGTGTGGTGGTGCACACCTGTAATCCCAATGTTTGGGAGGCTGAAAACAGGAGTGAGACCCTATAGGCCCTGTACTAAGTACATTAAAAAACAAACAAAAAAAAAAAGTAAAATGCAGTGTCACTACTTAATTTTATTTTGGCCAATAGGAAATTTGATTACTTTAGCAGTTATTAATTACAAGTTTTGAAGCTCCTTAGTGATTTTTTTTAAAATGTGAAGAAATCTAAAAGTCCCTAGGCAAAATACCCTTTCCCCCCCCCAATAATGGCATTTTTCAGAAGTCATTTTCCTGGCTGTCAAAGTGCAATAAAAAGCTTGTGTTGGAGAATTTCCAGGCCCGCCGCGTGAGAGAGACCTTCCCAGCGTTCTCTGGTCCTGTTCCGCCACCTCAGAGCCAGCACAGCCTGCTCTGTGAGTGAGAACATCCACCACCCTTTTGGGAGCCCTGAAGATCCACCAAAGCCCAGGCCTTGTGAGTGTGTGAGAGAGCTTCTGTGCTCTCCTGCGGCCCCAACCCATAACCCCCACACCCAGCCCAGGCCAGGCATACACCCCTGAGGTGAAACTCTGTAGCTGAAGTCCCTGCAGGGAGACTAGGGTCAAAAACACACAGCCAATCCAGGAGCAAAGCATCTTGTCGAAGGGGCACAACAGGCTCATCTCCAAGGACAGAAATAGGAAGGAGCTGAGCTCAGCAGCCAGACGCAAGCCAGGCACAACCACATGAACTAGAACTTGGTATATCAATACCTGAATTTCATAAGGTGCTAAGGTTAGAACTGCACCAAAACTCTACACCAAAAGTCAGAGGTCAGAGCTATAAGACATGATAAAAACAAGGAGCCAAATGCAATCTCAGGCCTCAAGCTCACATGGAACAGGTGCAAAGGATGCTGGCTCAGCTGAAATGTATGAATTAATAGTGTTGGTCATAAAGAAACAACAGCATAAAGTTATAGAGGAACTCAGAGCAGAATTTATTTCCAAAAAAAATTAAATAAATAAAAAAAGAGATATCTGAATACATAGCATCTGAAGCAAAAATCAAATACAGAAACATGTGGGGGAAACCCAATGCCCACCCAGATCAAGTGCAGAGAACACTAGCTCAGCTGAAATGTATGAATTAACAGCATCACAAGCAAAGAAACAACAGCAGAAAGGTATAGAGGAACTCAGAGCAGAATTTATTTCTGAAATAAAAAAGAAATCCCTGAAATCATAGCATCTGAAATTAAAAATCAAATGCAGAAACATATGGAGGAAACCCAATTTGAAAAAAAACTTTGCAGTAAAAGAATTAATAACTGCTCCTAAAGAAGACATTAATAAAAACTTGAGGAGATTAGAAAACTGATGGATTCCTTGGATGAGCAATATAGGAAAGAAATAGATCATATGAAGCAGAGTCAAAGAGCTGAACTTAATATCTCAAACACAAGCCTACAAAACCATTTGAGTGAAGGTGAAAACAGAGTTTCAGATCTTGAAGATGCTGGTGCAGCTGGTGAAGAGGTAAGAAAAGATCTCTGAGAAACAACTAGGATGCAAGAAAAAATTTCCATCACATGTAAGACAATGCCAGGATGAACAATGTGAGACTAATAGGCATCAATGAGAAAGAAGGAGTCAATACAAATGATATAAAAAGAATATGGGCAGAAGTAATAGCAGAAAACTTCCCAAATATGAGGAAACAATCTAACATTCAGTTAACCAAAGCATACAGAATGCCAAATAACTTCAACCCAAGTAAAAACAAACTGAGACATATAATAGTCAAGATCTCAGAAATCCAACACATGAATAATATACTGAAAGCCACTAGAGAAAAGAAGCAGGTCACATTCAAAGGAAAACCCATTAGAATTACGGCTGACTTCTTTTCACAAACCATAAAGGCAAGGAGAGCATGGAGCAGAGTACTTCAAGTCCTCTATGAAAATAAATTCTATCCCGGATTACTATACCCTGCAAAACTCTCTTTCAAATTTGATAGAGAAGTACAATACTTCCATGACAAAGAACAACTAAAGAATTTCATGATGACAAAGCCATCCTACATAGGCTAACTGAAAGATGTTCTAAAGAGGGACCACAATGACTATAACTCCATGAAGGAGAACAGAGAGAATCCACTAAATAGGGCAAACAATTAAACACAGGATAAAAAGGAGTAAACCACAGCAGGTAAATAACATGACAATCATAAGTCAACACAATTCAATTATAACCATCAATGTAAATGGAGTCAATTTACCAATTAAGAGAAACACACTGGCATAGTGGATTAGAAAACAAAACCAAACAATATGCTATATAGAAGAAACACACTTAACTCAAAAAGATATAGGCTTAAAGTCAAAGGATGGAAAACAATGCTTCATGCCCCTGCACCACAGAAAAAAGCAGGGGTAGCAATCTTGTTCTCAGACAGTCTCAACTTTAAACCAATAATGATCAAACAAAATAAAGAAGGCCTCTATATAGGGGAAGATTCAAGACGAAGAGGTAACACTCATAAATATGTATGCACCAAACATGGGAACACCCAACTATGTAAAACAAATCTTAATGGACATGAAAAATCTAATCTCCAATTCCACAATCTTAATAGAAGAATTAAATACCCCCTGATCCCAGAAAGACAGGTCAACTAGATGAATAATCATCAAAGAAGTAGTAGAACTAAGCCAGAGCTTGGAACAAATGGACTTGGTTAACATATACAGAGTGTTCCACCCAATCACAGCTAAATACACATTTTTTTTCAGCTGCACCTGGGTCATTCTCTAAAATAGACCACATACTGGTCCATAGGTCATGCTTAAGTATATGCAAGAAAACAGAAATTAACCCATGCATATTATCTGACCACAGTGCAATAAAACTGGAAATAAATGACAAAAGAAACCAGAAACCCCCCCTAAATACATGGAAATTAAAAACACCCTACTCAGCAATCAATGGGTCACAGATGAAATCAAACTAGAAATTCAACAATACCTACAATTCAATGAAAATTCAACCACAACTTATCGGAATTTATGGGATGCAATGAAAGCAGTTCCCAGAGGGAAATTCATAGCCGTGAACTCACACATTAGGAAATCAGAACGTGAACAAATAAACATACTAATGCGGCACCTCCAACAGCTAGAAAAGGAAGAGCAACCCAAACCCAGAGCCCAAAGATGGGAAGAAATCATCAAGATTAGAGCAGAAATTAATTCAACTGAGATGAAGAAAACAGTTCAAAGAATCAAAAAGCTGGTTCTTTGAAAGACTAAATAAAATTGATAAGCCACTAGCTAACCTCATCAAAAAGAGGAAAGAAAAAATTCAAATATAAGCAATAAGGAATGAAAGGGGTGTAACTAATACAGACCCAGTGGAAATTCAGAAGATCATCAATAGCTACTTTGAGAATCTTTACACTCACAGAATAGAAGACACAGATGGAATGGACAGATTCATAGAAAGGTAAAAATTACCAAAACTGAATTGAGAAGATATAACAACTTTCAATAAATCAGTAACAGCCAACAAAATACAAAATGTAATAAAATCCTTCCGACAAAGAAAAGTCCAGATCCTGATGGATTCACAGATGAATTCTACAAGAAATTTAAAGAAAATATAATCTCTACACTCCACAAACTCTTCAGTGAAATTGAAAAGGAAGCAGTCCTCCCAAAATCATTCCTGGAGACAAGTATTACACTGATACGAAAGCCAGGGAAAGGTGTCGCGCGCAACCTTGCTGGCAAGGAAGACTCGACAACCAGTTCTTCTTTCCGCGGTTTATTCAGGACCCCTATACAATCTTCTTCCCCTGCTAGCTAGCTTCCTTGCTTCCTCCTTCTTAGTCTCTCTGCTCTCTTCTTGCTATCTTAGGGGAAGCCCGCTCATGGCTTTGAACCAGTGGGCGTCCAACCCCGGAGTGCCACGTGGGCACAGCCGATAGGTCCAGGTACACGGAAGCAACGCCCTAGTCTTAGCCTTAGCCAAATGAGAAGTTGTTTGCTACGGAGAGCACCCACCCCCAGGTGGGGGTGGAAGGCGGAAGCCAGCACCAACTTTCTGGTGCGGCTATTCGCAGCTCCCTACAGAAAGGCACAACTGAAAAAGAGAACTACAGGCCAATCTTACTCATGAACATAGATGCAAAAATCCTCAATAAAATCATAGCAAACAGAATACAGCACATCATCAGGAAGATCATACACCATGACCAGGTAGGATTCATCCCAGGGATGCAAGGATGGTTCAATATTTGAAAATCTATAAATGTAATACACTATATCAATAGAGCAAAAACTAAAAACTGCATGATCCAATTGATGCAGAAAAAGCTTTTTACAAAGTCCAACACTCATTCATGTTCAAATTCCTATAGAAAATTGGAATAGAAGGCCTCTACTTCAATCTGACAAAAGCCATCTATGACAACCCAATGGCTAATATAATTCTAAATGGGGAAAAGCTGAAATTTTTTACTCTCAGATTTGGTACAAGACAAGGATGTCCTCTATCACCTCTCCTATTCAATATAGCTTTGGAATCATTAGCAACAGCCATTAGACAAAAGGGAGAAATAAAATGGATAAGAATAGGTAAAGAAGTTAAATTATCACTATTTACAGATGACATGATACTTTATTTGGAATACCCAAAAAACCATGAAGAAGCTACCAGAATTGATACACAAGTTCAGTAGCATAGCAAGATACAAAGTCAATAGCATTTCTCTACACAGATAACAAGCACACTGAGAGGGAAACTATAGAAACAATACCTTTTACAATAGCACTACAGAAAATAAAATACCTTCAAGTTAATCTAACTAAAGATATTTAAGATCTTTTCATGGAAAATTATAGTACTCTGAAAAAAGAGATCGTAGAGGATTTCAGAAAGTGTAAAGATGTATCCTGCTCCTGGATAAGAAGAACCAACATCGTGAAGATGGCCATATTCCCAAAATTGTTGTACAGATTTAATGCAATCCCTATTAAGCTGCCACCAACATACCTTCTAGACCTAGAGAAATCATTCCTCCAATTTATTTGGAACCAGAAAAGACCTGGAATAGCAACAGCAATTCTGATCAACAAACACAAGTCAAGAGGCATCACAATTCCTGACTTGAAATTATACTACAAAGCTACTGTGATAATATCAGCATGGTATCAGCAACAAAGTAGACCTGAGGACCAATGGAATAGACTAGAAGATGCAGAGGCCTCTACGAACACAGTCAACCACTTGATCTTCAATAAAGGGGCTAAACATGCTTACTGGAAGAAAGATAATCTCTTCAATGAATGGTGTTGGAAAAATTGGCTCTCCACATGTCAAAAACTAAAAACTTGACTCAGATCTTTCACCATGTACTAAGCTAATGTCAAAGTGGATCAAAGATCTTAACATTAAAACAGAGACACTCAATGTCCTGGAAAAGAAAGTAGGAGAAACTCTTGAAGACATAGAGGTAGGCAAAAAGTTCATGAAGAAATGTATTTTCGCAGGAAACACTTGAAAGAATTAACAACTGGGACCACCTCTTATTGAGAAGTTTTTGCACGTCAAAAGAAATTACCAACAAAGTAAAAAGAAAACCCACAAATTTTTAAAAAACCCTAACTCATAAGCACTCAGACAAAGGTCTGCTCTCTAGAATTTATAAAGAACTAAAAAAATTAGGGCCCCTAAATTTATTTTTTATTTATTTATTTGACATTTAATGACCACTTTATTAGATGCTGAGGGATGCCATACATTATCAGGTAAGTTTTCCCACACTTCTTTGATAAAGTTGTACACTGAAGCCACAGCGTCCTTAGATCCTCTACCGCTGAATGAAGAAACCAAAATTTCTTTGCCTAAAACAGTGAATAAAATACAAATAGAAACAGAAGCAAGTTGACAATTCCTTTTAATAAAGTATATCACTGACAACTTTGTTTTTATTTTATTTTATTTTATTTTATTTATTTATTTTTTTTTTTTTTTGGTCTTTTTGAGACAGGGTCTCACTATGCAGTTCAGGCTGGCCTTAAGCTCACTTTGTAGCTCAGGCTGGTCTCGAACTCACAACAATCCTCCTGCCTCAGCCTCCCTAGTGCTGGGATTACAGGCATGCACCACCACGCCCGGCTGACAACTTTGTTTTTAAATAAATACATTGCTAAAAAATTTTTGCAAGAGCATCTTTTGGTAATTACTAAGAAAAACTTAAAAGACTACTGTTCCCTCTGCAGAAATGCTATGCGCAGATGCAAAATGATCGAAGGCTGACAGGATAATGACTCTCAAATAAGTAGCATGGCCATCATGTGCCATAATTTCTTCATTTTGAAGCTGTCCCTCTGTGTGCACTAAGTCTTTTTCAATCCACTGTTCAAATCCAACAGGCTCTTTCGATGTGCTCTTTTCAACCCTCAAAGCCCGTACTAAGTAACTCTGGATTATGAGCTTTTCGATTTTTACATGTTTGTGAAAACAAATAATAAACTCCTGGGGAAAATTCCTGTGGTGGTCCAAAACGTTTCTGCATTCCCATCAATAATATTTTCAGGTGGGTGTTTTTCATCACTCGATGAGGCTAAAATCCCTTCAGAGCTCAAACAGAGATCAGCTTTTCTCATGGTTTAACCTTTTTGATCCCTTAGTTTTTTGAGACAGGGTCTCACCATGTAGGCCAGCCTTCCTTGAACTTCCTTGAAATTGAAGCAATCCTCCTGCCTCAGCCTCTCAAGTGTTGGGGTAGGGGGAACTACCCACTTGGGCCCCCTCCTGTCCCTCTCTTGGACAGGAGCTTTCTTTCCCTCAATAAATCTATTCTGCTCATAACCTCCGTTTGCTCCTAAAATTCATTCTTCGGTTTTAGAGAACACAAACTCATACAGGTCAGGTCCAGAGATTATTTTTCCCTATGTCATTTGGAGGTTCAGCTTATCATTTGGAGGTCACCCACCTGAGATCACTTTTTCTGCATGTATCAGAAGGACCACATTGATGTTGGATTCCAGATGATTTGTGCTGTGGTTTGGCCAAAAGACTATCTGAATTTTGCTCATGTCCAGAGACTTTGCCTAAGACTGAGTTTAAGCATGGCAGACAGATTAATCTTTCAAAAGATATTTCAAAGCAGCCAAATATTGGGGCGGTCGCCTGGCTGTTATTAGGGGCTTTTAGTCTAGTCAGATTTATGTTGAGAATGAAGAGCAAGGAGCCCAGCAGGATGGTCCACAATGTTGTGAGTTTGACCATAAAGGAAGCATCAAGAAAGCTGTGAACTGCAAAGATGGAGCTGAGAGGATCTCCATAATGGAAAAGGAACTGGAAAATGGAAAGGATGGCCTGAGGGCATCACAGGAGGAGACAAGTCTCCACCCTTTGCAGCCTCAGAACTGTGAAGGTCAAGGACTTTGCCTTAAGAAGAAAGCTGCAGAGCCCCATACTTCAGAATGGTGCTGGCATGGAGAATTTGTTCCTGGGATCAGGGTTCGTGTGCTCAGCCACCCAGGCACTCAACCCCTACAGCCAAGAGAAAGGAAAACATGGCTACTGTTCCAGCTGGCAGCAGACCTCGGCCTCATCTACATGGTAATGGTTTTAGGCGCATGCAGAATGCAGGAGTTTGGAGGTTAAGAAGGCTTCCACCTCGATTTCAGAAGGTCTGGGAGGCCAGGCAGTGTGCCCCTGAGAGGGCTGTGTGCGAAGCTGTGAGAGAGAAGCCTGTTCAGTGGAAACCCCAGAAGCTTGGAAAATCCAGGAACAAGGATCATCTAAGGGAAACTGCAAGGAAGGAGCAAAGCAGGCCTGAGACAGAAGCCATGGGAGCTACCAACACCAAAAGTGCCATAGGGGCAGAGCCATGTAGGGCCTTTGGAGCTCACAACTCAGTGCAGACTGCTTCAGATGTTCCAGTTGGAACTATGGGATTTAATGTTTTCCCTTCTGGATTTTGGCCTTGTGTTGGTCACAGTGTTTTGTATTCCCCTGCCGTTTGCGACTTTTGGACTGGTAATGTTTATCTTGTGCCTTTTAATGTTGGATATGTTAATTTTTCTTTTGTACAGGAACTCACAGCTAAGAGTTTGCCTTAGATCTTGGAGGAGACTTGGAACTTGACTTTTTAGCCATGCTGAAACTGTTGGGACTTCGGCAACTCTTAGAGATGGGCTAAAATGTCTTTTACACAA
>PVKA01047911.1:0-14067 GCA_004027165.1 Ctenomys sociabilis
TACCAGTTTGAAATTTTAACAATTTTTTTCTTTTTTTTGAGGTAGGGTTTCACCATGTACTTTAGACTAGCTTTGAACTCACTGTGTAGCCCAGGCTGTCCTCAAACTCGTGGTAATTTTCCTGCCTCTGCCTTTTGAGTGCTGGGAATACAGGTGTGCACCATAACACCTGGATACAATGATTTTGAGTTGATTTTGATTTAACTTTTAAGTTGTAACTCAGCTCATGTCTTTCTTATTCTTAAACCCTCTGTGCATACAGAAAAATAATTAACTGTCCTTTTCATGGCCTACGTGCAAATGATGTCATTGGACCTGTGACTACTTTCTGCTAATCATTTGTACCATTTTTCTGCACTGACTCATACCCTTAGGTATTTTCATGGCTATTCCTTTTTGTAATCTTTGAATAGGTGACGTTTTTGTCTAAAGCAGCTGGACTCTCTTTGCCAGTCATTTTCTCTTTTCCCATTCTGGTTTAAAATTCCCTCATACTACTTTCTGTTCCTTGTTTCTTTGAGTTTATTATGTGTGCAGACCTCCTTTCACTCCTGAGTGTTTGTTCAATGAGGGCTGTTGACAGGCCTGCCTAGACATGCAGTGCCCCTATTACCCATCACAGTAGCTGTGCAGCTAATGTTCATTGGGCAGGAGCTGCATTTTCATCTCCTTTCTCCCGGTCTGCCTCTCATTGTGGTTTGGTGGAGGCAATTCAGGCTCTCAGATGAAGCCTTGCCAGAATTATTACTCACATAAGTAATATACTACAAATGACTATCTAGTAGAATCTTAGTCGCTATGATACTTTCCTTTAAGAGGTGGTTGTATCCCACATTTACTTCATTTTTTTCCTGCAGATAGATGGATGAGGCACTGGGCTTAAAGACTGGAAAGGTGGGATACATCTAGAGTTTTAAGGCTGTGCCTGAGCTGGACGTATGGAGAGGAGCCAGTGTGGCACTGTGGACCCCAGAGCCGGGCTCTTGCCCAGCTATCTAGACTTGAATACTGTGCTTTCCTTCCCTGACCTGCAAGCTGTTCATCCATAAAAGTGGATGAACCATCATCTCCATCCTCAAATTAGTTGTCCAAAGGACATTTTTAAGCTCTTTCTGTAAGTCCTGTGTGATCTGTATTAGCAGTGACTTCATTGGTGACTGTGTCAGGTCAAGAGAGGAATGTGTGTATAATATAGGTCTCTGGAACAGCAGCTGTCCAAGACTTACTTCAATAGCTTTTTTTCAGTTTTAGAGGTTATCTTTTTCTGGAAATTCTACTGTCTCACTACATGAGCTCTGTTTATCCTCACAGTGGCTGACAAGTTGAGTCCTGTATTTTTCTTCATTCATAGGAGTGTGACAGATTAAGCACCTTGCCCAAGGTACCACACATGGTGACAGGCCTGGGGTTTGAATCTCTTTCTGCCTACAGATTGCTAAAAATTCTCCTGATACCTGTTTTTCATGGTATTTAGTAATCATCATGGAGTATATCTGAGTAATCATATAGTATATCTGTGAACTTATCTGTTACTATGGATTCCTTCTTTTTTGGAACCAGGGATTGAATTCAGGCCCTTGCACTTACCAGGCAAGCACTTATTTTACTGAGCTATCTCCCCAGTTGCCTACTATGGATTCTTAAAGAAATACATATATTTTTCCTCTCAGCCCTGGCTGTTTATAGCCATGGGTAATAATGGTTCATAAAGTGGCTGTGTCCTTCATTTTTAGGGCAGAGAAGAGCATTTCATCTTTCAGAGTACTGCCTAGTGCTGAGCCTTCCCACTTGTTCTTCCTCTTGTTCTCTTGGCTGATCTCATGCCATCCTGTAGTGTAGCCCCAAGCTTTTGATGAGATTTCCCCATTAGCTGCCTTTCCCTAAAGCTTTCTCTGAATCTTTGCAGTTAACTTTTAAATGTAGCTCTTGGAAAGTTTCGTGTGGCAAGGGATTGTGACAGGAAGACAAATTGTTGAGCTTTAAATTGAAGACAAACAAAAGGCAGTTTGTATAATGTGTTCCAGTTCTGTTCTGCTGCCATCTTTGAGTTTGAGTTATGGAGAGGATTTCCTCCTGCTGCTGGGAGGGGTCTTACTGGGGAGTGTTCTATGAAAGCATTAAGAACAATTAGATATAGAGTCCTTTTTTATTTTTGTAGGTTTTAGCATATTAAAAATTGAAAGTTTCCTTACCTCTTTCATCCCTCTGCTTAGATGATCTTAAGAAGTGCTGGAAATTAAATATATTTGGGGAGAGAATTTGGCAGCAATCTTGCTATAATTGCCTAGAAAGGGGGAAAGAACATATTTACTTTTGGAGGTAATAACTGATCTTCCAGGCCTAGTTGACTTTGTTCCCTCTTCTGTGAGACCTCTGAAATGGGACATGGCTTCCTAGCCACACCGAGATTCCCAAGATGGAACAAGGCATTCTTTTGTAGATATGGGCAGCCTTTTCTTAATAGCACTTACTCTGGCTTTTAATTACTTATTTATGTGTCTCTGGTGAGGGTCTGTCTCCTCTACTAGACTTTGGTGTATTGGGCAGTGGAGGGGATCTGGGCTGTTTTTCTATCTCTGTCTCTTCATCCTCAGTTGTTGCACCCAGTATCTAACACATCAGGTGAATGGCAAGTATTTGAGGATTGAATGAATATAGCCTGGACAAGACTTGCCTTTCTATTCTGCACTTTCTAGTGATAGGTAATTCTAGCTGCTGGTTGCTCCATTCTGGGTTTTCACTTGACCAGCTTCTATAGGTGTCAAGTGTGGTTATCCTTCCTCTGCTTTATAAGATATTTGTGCTTGTTACATTGTGCTGATTCGTGGAGAAAACTCCATCTCAGGAGGAAATTTATTTGGTTAGAAGATTTATAATAGTGTAAGTACATGGCCAGGTGTATTTGGAAATATGGGTCTAGAACTTTCTCTAGTTAATCCTTCTGGAATGTCCATGGCAACATGAACACTAAGTGATTACAAGTCCTAAGCACACCCTGTTCTGGTGACATTTTTGTGAATTGGGAACCCTTGTTGGGAGGTGACCAACTCCGTTCTAAAAGAAACTCTATGAAGAGCATGGGCTGCCAGCCACTTTGGCTTGTCACTGCCTCAATTTCTCTGTTTCTTCATGCCTCCAAGGAAGCTCAGGAAGCTCAGTAAAGCTAGTCTCAGTGATAAGTGCTAGCTGGGGCCTGGTGTGCAGGAGAGCCACCCTGCTGCTCACACTGATTGGAAGGACCTATAGCTGGGTCCCTTGTTTCTCTGACTGTGGCTTCCTCTGTGTGCCAGGAAACTCTGATGTTATCCTTCAACCTTCACCATGGCTGACATGGCAGTGGTATCATCTGCTGTGTACCAAATTCTCTATTTCAGCATTTACCCTGCATCTTTCTAAGATATTTGTCAAGCAGGGCTTATTTACTTTATTATTTAATGATGAATAAACAAGCTAAAGATTTTCTATTTGTTTAAGTTCATGTGAATCAGTAAGTGAAAAATCTGAGTTGAATTTTTTCTCTGACACCAGATTCCTAAATGCCAGGGATTTAGTGATGCTCTGTGTCCTTTCTGATAAAGTGGAGACGTCTTTCAGGGATTGTCTCTGAAAGCCTTTTGTGCCTCTGGGCCTTTGCATGTGTTTTTCAGCTTTTGTCCAAGAGCAGGATTCTGTTCCTCCTTGAGGAGCCAAGTGTAATGTCACCTCCTCAATGAAACCCCCAGGGTTCCCTGTAGTGCTTCATCCTGTATATTTTCCCAGCCTCCTGGACTTGTGTTATGGCTCCTGTGACACTGAACTTTCTGGTTGTGTTTATTATTTAAAGTTCTCAGATGTAAGCAACAGTAATTGCCTTCAGATGACCATGCCAATTCTAGAGTTAGACCACTTGTGATTGTGCCACAGATGTGGGCACCTAGTAGTTCTCAATCATGCTCATGCCCACACAGCTTATTGCCTTAATGAGTCTGTATGCAGGTTACTTCTCTGGAAGTGAAGTATACTAGCCCTGCTTGTGAGCTGAGAGGGCAGCACAACTCTGTTGATGGAACATGCGAAGTGCTCTTGTGAGCAGCAGCCTGTTCCCTCACCTCCTACTGTGTGACCTTGGGCATCTTTGCACTTATTTCATCATTTGTTAAACAGGGACATGAAATAGAGCCCTCAACTCAATTAAATATTGATTTCTGTCCCACTCTTCCCAGTTAGTGTCCAGTAAATTATTGTTGACTTGACTCTAACTAAAAAAATTTTGCCTGCCACTTTGGGTTGCTTTTCCATTTGTAGGGAGTAAAGGGAGAATGAGATTTGCAGTACACCTGTCTGTTGATTTTAGATTGGTCCTTCTGTCCAGAAAGGATTTGAAGTGATATGGTGTAGGCATTGATAGAAAGCACCTCTTGTTTATGTTAGTAATTAGCCTGAGCAAAGAATCCAAATGACTCCTGCTAAGGACACTAGTCTGATAAAGAGCTTCTTTGGCTCCCATGAGTGGTTGGCACCTTTATAGATGCATTGTCAGTGCACAGCCAAACTCATCCCTTTGCCTAGTCTCTGGTACCCCTTCAGGGAGCTGGCTGAATTCCCCACCTGCCATTCTTTCAGAGGTGATGGCTCAGTTCACTGTATTTGGCTGCTTCTCTGCAAAGGCAAGAATTAATTTCTATCAGAAATCCCAATGTTGGGCAGATAACAGATTTGGAAGATTCTGTGCTATTTCATTTGCTAGGCTTTGGTGTCAGATGTCTTTGATTAAACTTTTCTCTTGAAAAGATGATGCCAAAGTTTCACCAAAAGAATTGGTGAAACTCTGGGTCTCATGGGCCACATCTGCATAAAGATTTGGCTGTGACTTAGTCTCACCAAGAAGAGAACAGAAATTTTTGCTGGAACTTGGAGAACTCATGCTTCATGGGTGTAGGGCTCAGTACTTCTAAGGTAAAGATGAAAAGTTCAGGGTCATTTTCTGCTTCTTCTTCATCCTATGCCCTGACAGATATTTTAAATCCATTTCTGTATTTTTTGAGATAGCTCTAGGATCTCAGTTTAGCATTCAGGCAGCCATTTCAGTCAGGTAGTTCTCCAATGAAAGTATCTATCTGTCTGTCTGTCTGTCTGTCTGTCTGTCTGTCTGTCTGTCTATCTATCTATCATCATCTATCCATCCATTGTATTTGATACAGGGTCTCTCTATGCAGTTCAGACTCATAGTGATCCTCCTATCCCAGTCTCACTAGCACTGGGATTATAGGCGTGCACCACTATGCCTGGTTTGCGGGGACTAAACTTGGTTCCTTGAGCTTTCCAGGTAGGTGTTTAGACTGCTGAGCTATCTCCCCAGTCTGAAAGTCTTATCATTACCTTTCCTATCTCTGTGAATCCTCAAAAAGTCCCTTCTAGCAATCGTAGATTAAACCCCCACATGAGCCTTATATGGCCAGGAAAAGCCCCATGACTCTAATAGACAAGGCTAGTACTGATGCAAGGCAGCATCAGTGATGACCTGGTGGGCTAGAGAGTCCATAGCTCGCCCAGGGCCAGTCTTGTTGGCCCCTGAGAATTACATCTGCTCCACTCCCTGCTGTAGGTGCCCATACCAGTAATACATATTAGGTTCATATTGAGAAAGTATAGTCTAGTTGGTCTTAATTTTGCTTCAGATTCAAAATCTTTAAGCCCTATGAGTCTGGTACTTTCATTACATGGCATAGGATCTTGTATGTAAGGTTACAACTTACTTTGAAAGATCACAACCAGAAAAATGGTCTTGAGCAAAGCATTTAAAAGTAACTTGGTACTGTTTTATGATTTTGTTCATATGAACTGTCCAGTATAGGAAAAGGTATAGAGCCAGAAAATAATTTAGTAGCTGTCAGGAGCTGAGAAAAGGGTAGGGACAGTTGGAAGTGGCTGCTAATGGATACACTTTCTTTTGGGAATGATGAAAAATGAATAGACTGTAAACCACTACATTGTGTATTTTAATATGAATTATATCTCAAAATAGAGAAATAGTACCTGGGAATTTTGATGAAAATAAAATATTTACAGTAGTTTCCAATTTCTAGATGGCTTTATAACATCAGTATGGGGACAGTGGGAGCTCCTTCTTTGACTTCTGGAGTACTAGAATATTGATTGCTTTAATTTCTGTCTTGTGAACACAGCAGTTAATGGACAGGTGATTTGAAGATATGCAAATTGTTCTCTTCTTGCTTTTCTAATTCCTCACAGGAGTGCTGACATGTTATAACTGATGAGAGAGCACACCTGACTAAATTTTTGACAGGGATAGCAGTGATCATTTCATCTTTCACTTGTATAATATCACCCCACCCAAGCTTCAGGATCTAGTACCTCAGCATTGTATGAGGCTGATCTCTCTCCTCTAGGCTGGAGATAAACCCAGGGCGTCATACATATTAGGCAAATTCTCTGCCACTCAGTACCCCAATTTTATACCTCAACCTAATGTTTTTAACTCTCTCAATGAACATTGAAACCAAACTAACCTCCTTTCTGACTTTTAGGGGTACAAAGATGCCACTGACTTTTTTCTCCCTTGAGGTTCACTTATGCCATTTCTCTTTCTACTGTGCTTCACCTTGCTGTACTCCACCAGTGGGTACTCCTCCCTCTGGATCCTGATTTGGTCAGTGGGAGGCCCTGGCAGAAGGAGGTCCAGGCTGCAGGATCCCTCCTCCAGCTTTCTCCTGGGCAGACCTCGGGTTGGCAATGTCTGTATTCCTATACTAAAGGCTGAAGCTCTTGCATTATTGCCTGTGCTACACTGGGTCCAGAACTTATGGCCTTCCTTACTCCTTCAGGCCTGACAGAGGTGGGTCAAGGGCTTTCTCCATTACGTCTCCATTTGTTTCTCTTTGCCTTTCTGTAAATAGCTTTTTCATTAGGTCTCATGTTACCTCCCTTTGCTGGTGCAATCTGTTCTCTGCTGGATTGTGAATGAAACTCCCAGCTTAGTCCAACTTGATTGATTGTTGCCCTCCTGAACATTCTCCTCCCAAATCTAGGCACACTTTACTCTTCTAGGCTCTGGGCAGGTGTGACTGCTTCAAAGGAAACTTGTTAGCTTACTCTCATTTTATCTTAGTACCATGCCTTCTTTTCTTTGTAGCAACATGACCCCTGGAATGTGCATTTACTTGATTGGCTAGCTGGAGTTGGCCAGGGTATGGACATCCTCCTTAGCAGAGCAATGTTTGGCAAGTATTTTCCCTTAAGAGTCAGAGGTAATACTTTTGGCTTTGTAGAGCCTGTGGTTCCTGGTACAACTACTGAAATCTGCTCCTGTAGTAAGAAAGCAGCCACAGACAATAAGTGAGTAAATGGTCTTATCAGTGTTCTTGTCAAGGATTAGTTATAAAAACAAAGCAGAAATTTGTGGTAGTAAATTGTATATATCTCTCTTTTTTTTTTTTGAAATACACTTTTTCAAGTTTCTAATACTAGGAGAAGATATATGATGTCTTTTAGATAAATTATAATTCAAAGATACAGTATAAATCTTAAAACAAAAATTAAGATTAAGCAATATTCAGAAAATTAAATACTAATTAATTAATTAAAAATGAAATGTTTCCAAACATTTGAACTAAGAAAAAGTTTTCATGATAGTAAAGAAGTACTAAGAATAAAATATAAAATAAATACTGGAATGACAAATAAATGACCATCACTTCTGACAGTTTGGGGATAGGATATCACACAAAGTTCTAGTGTGTTGTGGACATGGATAATGACCATGACACTTACTGGTGGCCAGATGTCACTTGTGAGACTGAGCTACGGCTATTTCCTTGAAATCCCCCCTGTAGACCCATATGGAGTCATGACCCATAGGGTATAAGAGAAGTCCATTTGTAGAGTGTGCTGATGGAAATATTTTGCTGCTGTACACAAAAGTATAACTGAAAGACTACTATTGTATACCTTTTATTCTCCTGAGTTTGTTTGCCCTACTTTGTGGGTTCTTTCCATTCTCGTTCATAGGGTTGTGATCATTTTGCTTCCTCTCTCGAACATCATTTAGTAGTCTGTGTAGGCTTGGCTTTGTCATCATGAAATTCTTTAGTTGTTCTTTGTCATGGAAGTATTTTACTTCTCTGTTATACTTGAAAGAGAGTTTTGCAGGGTATATCAGTCTGGGTTGGAATTTGTTTTCTTACAAGACTTGAGGTACCTTGCTCCATGCTTTTCTTGCCTTGATGGTTTGTGAATAGAAATCTGCCCTTATTCTGAAGGGTTTTCCTTTAAATGTGATATGTTTCTTTTCTTTAGCAGCTTTTAGTATACTGTTCCTGTGCTGAATTTCTGGGATCTTGATTATTATATGTGTGGGAGTGGTTTTAATTATATTGATGTTATTTGGACTTCTGTATACTTCGATTACCTGAATGTCAGATTGTTTCCCCATATTTGGGAAGTTTTCTGCTATTACTTCTGCCTGTATTCTTTTTATATCATTTGTATTGACTCCTTCCTTCTCATTGATGCCTATTAGTCTAACATTGTTCATCTTTGCATTGTCTTGCAGGTGTTGAATTATTTTTTCCTGACAGATTTGACAGCTGACAGATTTGCCAGCATGTGATTGAGGTTTTAATTTCCTGTGCATCACTTTATATCTGTTTCATATATTCTATTTCTTTCCTATATTGCTTATTCAGGTGTTCCATCATTCTTATATTCTGCTCTATTTTTTTTTATCAGTGTATTCTTTAGAAGCACTTAGTATTTCTTTGATTATAGTTATCACTACTTTTTTTTACTTCAGAAATTATTTCTGACCTGATCTCTTCTATACCTTTCTGCAGTTGTTTCTTTACTTCCGACGCTATTATTTCAGAGATTTCAGGGGTGTGATTTCCAATTTCCTCTATGCTAGTGGCTTCTGCATTTGTCCTGGGTAGACTTAGGGCCTGAGACTGCTTTTTGTTCCTTCCCTTTGTCATTTTGTATACCACTGACTTTTGATCCTTTGGTGTAGAGCTTAGATAGAGTTATTACCTTAGCATTAGGTCTGAATCTATGAAGTTCAGACTCCTCCAGGTGGGTGTGGCTTGGGTCTGGCTGTTGTGCTCCACTTCTTCCTGCTGTAGCCTTTCAGGTGAACCCTTTGTGTCACTCTGGCAAGATGTTCTGCTCCTGAATCAGCTGGGTGGGCCTTACCTCTAGCCTCTTTGCAGGGAGCTCTGCTGAAGGGTTCCACATTGGGCCTGCTCTCTGGGTCGCTTCAGGATCCGGTGGCCCAGGCGGTCTCACTCACATGTTGGGCCTGCGCTCAGGGTCACTTCAGGATCCAGCGGCCCCAGATATATATCAATAAAGATATATACATACATACATACATGCATGCATACATACATACCACCCAGAATGCTGGATTTGGCCTAGGACTAATTCGTTACCCCTAAGCTAATTCAAAGGCTTATTAGCACTAGGGTTAGTACTTTGAAGGTACCAGGCACATAGGAGGCATATAATAAATGTTCCCTGGATGCTAACACTTGTGCTGGTTACATGCTCTGCATTGATTATTATGCTGGACAATGGCAGCATTGGTGAAATAAGACAAAACTGTAGCCCCTGGGGCCATGGAGTGTAGGCAAGCATGTGTTCATTATACATTTGTTAGTTCTGATGGTAGACTGGAACTCCCAGGATGAAATGGCTCCTCCTGCTCAGAAAGTCAAATACTAGCCTTTTCAGGGAGGAACCTTTGAGATGCATCTTAAAGGATGGTTAGAGGTTCAGTAGGTAGATGAGGTAAAGTGTCAGGGTAGAAGCATTTCAAGATTCATGGAAGAGGGCCAGTAATATAGCTCAGGGACATCAAGTGCCTGTCAGGCAAGCATAAGGTTCTGAGTTTAATCCCTTGTACTGGGGGAAAAAAATGCATGGAAGGACAGGATAGTCAAAGGGACTAGACTCTGCAGCCTTGCTTATTGAGGGCGATGGGAAGTGAGCTCAACAGAGTCCTGTACCTCAGTCTTGTGATTTGGTTATTGTTCTGTAGTTAGTGGGATACACTAAAGATGCTGAATGGAATATTTCTGGGGTTAAATAAACATTTTCATTGGTGTGGAGGATGGGCTGGAGGGAGCTGGTAGCAACAGGAAGCAGGTAACTGTGTAGGAGCTTCTTTCTCCAGCATGAGTATTGGTCTTGGAAACTTAGGAGGATGTATTTGTTAAAGCTGAATCTTATGATTAGCGATGGGTGGGGCTCTTCCCTACTTTGGAACTTTTGCATAACTTCCTATGGGAAAAATGAATGGTAAGCTGATGTGTATTTTGTTTCTGGCTTACAGGGAAGACGTACTGTTTACTGGTGCAGAGGATGAGCAGGTAGAGGTGAAGAAAGTGTATGTCCAGATTGAAACATACTGGTGTGATAGGGCATGGAGAGGAGACACAATAAATAACAGAAAGCCAAGACCTCAGATACTGAAAGTACTGATGAGAAACTAAAAGATGATGAGACAAAGCTGGAAGGCTGGGGGGATATCTATTGGTAGGAGGGCTGCTGTCCTGATTAGTGGAAACTTTTTGGTGGTAGGGCACAAAGGAGCTGAGATTAGAAGAAATAGAAAGAGACATCTCTCCTAGCATTTGGGAGAAGACTGTTCTAGTAAGAAGAAAGGGCATCTGCAAAGGTTCTGATTTGGGGATGAACTTGGCGAGAGCAAGGAGGGATGTGTGAATGGAAGCAGGGGTGCAGTTATGCTGCCGAGATGTCCAGGAGCTTAGAACAAGTGTGGTTAAGAGTGGTTAAACTACTGAAACCAGTTCTAAAAAGCCCATGGAGTAGGAAATTGTTAGCTAACGGGTTTATGAGTTGTACTTGGAAATCCTTGATTGTGTTGGTTTGAAGCTTTTGGAAATTTAGCCATTACATTTTTTCTTCCGGCCTACTGTTACAACTTTGAAATGATTTAATACTGTTTACAAGAGTGTTCTTTTTTGGTTGATAATGTTTTTTAAATTTCTTACTTTGAAATAAGCTGGCATTTGAAAGCTGTATAAGTAGTCTGAGCATTTGGCTTGTTTTTAATCATGGGATTGTCTTATTTTGGGCAGTCAAATTTATATGGATAATGTTTATTCATGCTTTTTTGACTTCTACTGTTGTTCTCGAATTTGTATTGCCATCATGTGAATGAATCAAGGGTGTCATGTTCAGCCTTTGAGGAATAGACCAGGAATACTTACCAGAACTTTTGGAGACACATTAATCTGTTAGGAAGTAGAAAATAGAAGGTTTTGTGCAGAAGTGAGTATAGAGTAGGTCTTCGTTTTTGTTTTGGAGTGAACAGTCTCTCTTGTAAAAATGTTTGTACTCTGGGTCTCAGACTTGTGATATTGGGGAGACCTTCACACTGAGGTACATCTTGTCATATTTATTTATTTATTTATTTATTTATTTATTTATTTATTTATTTATTTATTGACAAGATTTCAGTAAGTTGCTAAGTGGCCCAGGATTGAGCTCACACTTGCAGTTTTCCTACCTCAGCTTCGTAGATTGCTGACATTATAATGTGTGCTGCCATGCCTGGCTTGCAAGCATACAGCAACTTGAGTGGCACCCCATTTGTGAACACCTTTTTTCTTATTGCAGTGTACTTTGTAGCTATTAAGTGCTGCATACATGGCTTGTCAAGTTGTGTAGAAGTTTAGTGGCATGAAAAAGTTGACTTGCTTGTCATTTTTTTTTTTTGTCTCAAGTCATCTTGCTTGTACTTAAGTAAACAGGAATGATACAAGTAAGCAAAACAGTGGGTCCTTTTATTTCTGCATGCTTATTCAGCTAAAATGTTTTTATAAGACTACTTGTATAGGTCTAGTTTTATATCCTTTCAGTATTAAAACCAGGCTTTGAGGATTGCAAGCTTGAGCGCAAGCTGGGCAGCTTAGCAACTTTATGTGACCTTATGTCAAAAGATAAAAGGTGCTGGGAATATTTTTGGCATGAAGGCTTTGTGTTCAATCCCCAGTATTGCAAAACATTAAAAAAAAAAAAGTGTGCGTGTGCGTGTGTGTGTGTGTGTGTGTGTGTGTGTGTGTGTGTGTGTGTTCATTTTAAAGAAAAATATTATCTCAGATGCTTTAGCATATGACAAAACACAACTTGGGAGATGGCCCATGAGTGACTGATGTGTGCACAGGCCTGGCACTGTAATTTTTAAGGGTTTGGATGTTAGAGCCAGAACAACTAGACCACTTACTGTGCCTTTCACTAACTGTATAATCTTGGGTCTTCTGCCTCACCACTGCAGGGCCTCTCCCTTTCCTCCTCAGCTAGGGCTACCACAGGGAACTGATAGACAAATTGGCTAAAGTGCTTATCATAGTGCCTACCATATGGGAAACATTCAGTCCATATCAGCTGCCGTTATTGTTGTTAATATTAGTATTAGTAGTATAGGTATTTATGGGTTTTATATCCAAGGGGTTTCAGCTAATAATAGGTTAAAAATATTTGAAAAAAGTATTTTTCTGTACTAGATGTTGAATTGTCTGTATTGATTTTTTTTTGTAGTTATTCCCTAAATAACAAAGTATAACAGCAATTTACACAGTATTTACATTATATTAGGTGTTAGAAGTAATCTAGAAATGGTTTTAAGGTATATAGGAGGATGTTCATAGGTATGTGAAAATACTGGGCCATTTTATATAAGAGTCCTAAAGCATCTGTATAATTCAGTATCTATGGGTGTGGGAAATCCTGAACCAACCCCCATGGATACTGAAGGTTGACGTTACTGTTATTAGTAAAAACAACATGAGTAGTAATAACAATGCATGAATCTTGGATAAAAATGTGAGAAGATCATCAATATGGGGCTGGAGATACAGCTCAGCAGAATAAATGCCTTTCTGATAAAAGCATGGTCCTGAGTTTGATCCCTGGTACCACAAAAATAAAACAAAACACAAACAAACAAAAAAAAAACCCAGAAGATCATCAATGTAATTGCTTTGATTCATTGATGAAACAAACATAAAGCATCTTCTGTGTGCCAGATACCTGAAAAATACTTGGGATGCAGAGATAGAAGGCAGGGTTCTTAGTGTTAGAGAACACATTCTAGAGGGAGAGATGAGCACAGGAGCCGTACTGGGGTGCAAAGTGGTGAGTGCTAAGAAGGAGTTAAGCAGAGGTGCTCTGGGTCCACAGAGGAAGAAACGTATCCATGGGCTGAGCACTGAAGTTGGAGAAGTCATCCAAGTGAAGATGGGGAGGGAAGAGCTGTCTGTACAGAGGAGGCATGGAGGCATGGATAGCTGAATCTTGCAGAGTGCAACCAAGACTTGAGTGTCAAGAGCACAGGAATGTGGTACTCAGTTTGACTGGGGTTGGTTGAGTTATGTCATTTTGTCATCATTGGCTTTACTTGCCCATTTCCTAGGTGGATGCTCTCTGTGTGAGGATCAAGACAGAGACAAACTCCTGAAAAATCTGAAGATCTGATGTTCTCTCCATTCCTTTGAGCTTCTGTATTTATGTTTGATAACTACCACTGATAGTTTCAAGCATTATTGTTTGTTGTATGTGGTTTTAAAATCAGAATTAAATGATTCCAGAGAGCTGCATGTGGTGCCACATGCCTGCGATTCCAACAATTGGGCCTGAGGCAAGAGGAACAAGTTGAAGCCCAGTCTAGGTGACCTAGTTATACCCCATCTCAAAATAAAAAGAAAGAAAAATGTTGGGGATGTAGCTAAGTCTGTGGGCCTTGGGATCAACCTCTAAGCCTGGGGAAGAAATCCAAAAAATTCCATGTTTAATACAATGAATTATATAGTTCTGTTACAACTTTGGCTCATTAGCTCAAAGATCCTGTCTCTTTTCTATTGAGAGGGACTTTTGCCTTTATAGAGGGCCCAGTGATGAAGTTTTAGCTTGCTGATTGATCTGGGAAAACTATCTTCCTGGCCAGCTCACAGTTGGTGAGGTCATTGTCCCCATTTGGAAATGGAAAGGCCATGTGGTTTTTCCTTGTCTTTCTGCTTCTTTTTTTTTTTTTTTTTTTTTTTTTTTTTT
>PVKA01047912.1:0-14067 GCA_004027165.1 Ctenomys sociabilis
TTTTTTTGTCTTTTTGAGACAGGGTCTCACTATACAGTTCAGGCTGGCCTTAAGCTCACTTTGTAGCTCAGGCTGGTCTCGAACTCACAACAATCCTCCTGCCTCAGCCTCCCGAGTGCTGGGATTATAGGCATGCGCCACCACGCCCGGCTCCAAGTCTAATGTTCTTGCCAGGTGTGGTGGCATATAATTCAGCACTCAGCAGACTGAGGCAGGAGGATCACCTAGAGTTCAAGGTCAGCCTGGATAACATAATGAGTTCAAGGCCGGTCTGAACTATATTGTGAGACCCTGTCCCAAAAAATAAACTAAAATAATTAATTTTATCATTTATTTAAATAACCAAATTCTCAGGCAGTATATCCTTTGATTTGCAATGTTGTATTACATAGAATATGATTTTTTTCTAGAGGCATATGTCTAGTTTTTATACTCTCTCTGCTTTCTTGGTGTCTCTTGTTCATATTGCTTCTGTAGTTTTATTATAAGCTGTAAGCTAGAAAGGCACATCCTTTACTTTTATTCTTTTCTGAAATTGTCTTAGTGTCCCAAATGATTGTAGAGTCAGCTTACTGGTTTATACATGATGACAACAATGAGCACTATAGGAATAAAACGGTCCTGAGTATTTTGACTGGAAGGCTACTGAAAGTTTAGGCTAATTTGAAGAGAAGTGCCATCATGGTTGTGCCTCTCTGTCCCTGAAGATGGACTAGCTGGCCTGTTTGTTTGGGTGTCTTTGTTACTTTTATTGCATTACTGAATCAAAATACCTATACCCAAAATTAAGGAAGGAAAGGTTTACTTAGTTCACAGTGTGTGGAGGTTTCAGTCCATATCCAGCTGGTTCCAAGGCAGGTTGGCCCGACACAGTGGCCACAGTTCAAGGTGGCAGAAGATAATAATAATAGCAAAAGGGGGGAAAACAGGCCTCTTTCCCTTCCTTGTGTTGTATGACCACTATCCATCCACACCTTCTCCCTGACTTCCTCTTCCACAAGCTCAGGATGTTTACAAAGTGAGGACCCTGGCCCCTGCTGAGTTTTAGTTAAGCTTCTAAACCTCTCCATTCTCAAATTGGTGCAACGTATAGGTTGGGTCTTTTCAGATGCCTTACAAAGTAAATAAGGTATTACTTTGTACAGCAAATAAAGTTGTTTTACTGTGGTCTGCAGAGCAGCAGTGTGGGATCACCTGGTGTTGGTTGTCTACCTTAGACCTGGTGGGTCACAGACTCAGTCTGAGTATTCGTAATATGTGTGTGAGGCAGGAGGCTCCTGTGTGGCTCTTCCCCACTCTACTGGCTATGGTTTGCTGGAGGGATGTCACAGAGACTTGTTTGAAACCTGTACATTTAAAGGTCTGCAAAACATGGTTTCTGTGCTTTTCTTAAGGAGTTAGTCCTGAGACACTAGACTGGACGTGGTCTTTGTGTAAGCTCAAGGCATCTTGCACCATTTGTTCCCTGGGTAACACACATAGAACCCTTCAGACCATTGTTTGTGTTGTGTGTTTTTTCATTGTCTGTACTCCTCAGTGAGCCGTCATAAAGCAGCATCGGTCTGGTTGTAGTCATTGCCACTGGGCTATGAAATGCCCTCAGTGAATGTTTAGAAGACCAAGGGATCTAAGATATATATGAATGGGTGAGCAGGAGAACAGGAAGATAATACGTTGTAACAAACTACTGTAGAAGAACAATCACCGGAGTTCTAGCAAGATTCCTGCCGTTGGGAAGTTTCCTGTTCAACAGCATGGATTACATTTGGGGTCCCTTGATGGTATCTACATCACTCACTCATTGGACCCCAGGTGGCTGGAACGGACAGTTTGTCTGCATCCTTGAGAGCTTTGCCAGCTCCCTGGCCACGCGACATGATTGTGCATGAGAGCGTGAGCCCAGGCTCCGGTTTTCTATGAAGATTGCATCTCTATTACTCCCAAACTTATTTTTCTTTGTCCCCCTCCCCAGCCATTGCCCACAAGTGTTCCTCTCACACAGCCTGGAGAATAGCTGGGGAAGAGGAGCTTCTTCCCTAAATCCAGCTCAAAGTTGACTTCTGGGCCTTTGCATAGAGCATACCTATTTCTTTTTTTCCTGGGACAGCTCTTACAGTAGTGGATCAGTTTCCTGAAAAATGTTTCTTCCCCAGTTGGTGAAGGCTGTTGTCTTAGTTACTTTTTATTCCTTGCTGGGACAAATACCCGATACTCAAAATGAAAGAAGGAACGATTTATTTAGTTCACGGTTACTGGAGGGTTCAGTCCATATTCCGCTGGCCCCAAGGCAATTAACAGCAGTTCAGAGATCAGAGCTCCTCCGAAATGGTGCAGCTGCAAAGGTCAAGCTCCTCTAAAAACTAGGACTTCTCCATCGAAGCAGGGCAGGGCCACAGGAAACCCGGCAGCATCACAGAAAGCCTTTCTTAATTCCTGGGTCCTGCCCACCTCCAGGGCTGGGCCCCCACACTGACAACTGCTGAAGCTGATTCAGCCAAGTTGACACAATGCTATTTCCTTGCATAGTGGTTCTCCCCTTCTGTTCACATCTGCATTGTGTTGTCTTCACAGTGACCCCCAGCTCCAAGTTCTCACTGCTTGGTCAGAGTAGAGGCCTTAGCTGTCCGCTAGATCATCCATGTGACAAATGTCTACACTCCTGGTGCACACAAGAAAAACAGGGTAGATTCAGGGAGGCAGAGATGAAAGATGACATTCTTATCTCTAGGAGCAGAAGGGGGAGGAGCCCATCGATTACCATAAAAGCACTGACAAGGCATTTCTTCCTTGCCTGCAGCTCACCATGGCTTCACCTTGCCATGGGCCCCTGTCCAAACCACCTCTCATCTCAAAATTTTGTTTTCCCTTTCAGGATTACTGGTTAATGAGAAAAAGCGTAGGCCCTGGATCCATGCTGAATTCTAACTCTGGCAAGGGACCTAGGGGCAGCTTGTCTTCCTAATGTAGGATGGCAAAATCAGGCCATCTTGGTTTCCCTTAGTAACCCATTATGCACTTATCTAAATACAGTATGTCTGCAGTTCTGGATCCTGAGCCTGCAGCCTGGGGTGGGATCAAGCCCTAGTAAGTGTATAATGAATGTTAGGACAGTGGATGGACCCTCCCAGGCCTGCCTCTATCTCCTATAATCCAGGATTTTGTAAGCAAACCTACACTCGCCAGACATATAATCAAAATTGCTTTTGCTTAGTGTCAATTCAAGGAACATGTGTTGAGTGCATATTGTGAGCTGGGCCTGAATTAAGCTCTCTTGGGATTCATTTTTGTTTTTATTCAAGAATGTGAGCACTTTATCAGAGTAATTTTTCTTTTCTTTTACTTTTTAATTTATTTTTTCTAGGAATTTTTTTAATTAATTTTATTGAGAAACAAATAGCAATGAGAGTTTCAAAACAGGTTAGTAGGGCAGTTACACTAATGAATACATTGCATATTGTTGTCTTCATAGTGGTTACTCATAGTACAAGACGCAGACATGATATCCTATCCAAACACTATTAATACAAATCTTTCTTCTTATTGAATTAAGAGAAAGTAGCTATGTATCTAGCCTATTTTGTATATACAGATACAAAATGGTCCTTCATTTGTGTCCCCTTTTTTTGTTTAGTTTTCTCAGAGATATTCCCTTGCCATTTAAATATTGTAGGTGCGTGAATTCAGCAAAATATTCCAGTGTAGTCCGGTAGTCCATAATAATAGTGGGTTATCCATAGGAATTTATTTCTTTGGATACAGAATTGGAAATCAGAGTTGCTGGGATGTAACTTGGTTCTTTCTGTGGGCCTGAGCACCTCTCGGCTTCTGTCCCAGACTTGTCTTCCCCATCATGTATTACTCTTCCTTGCTGAGTTCCTTCCTAAATTTGAATGCCCTGGGCTTGATCTGGGGTCCATCTCTTAAGGAATCCTTAGCAGATTTTGGTGTAAATGGCTCCTTGTTGTCACTGAGTCTTAGATCAGCTGTCATTTGAGAATCCTTCTCTAGCCAGGCCGGCAGGATCAGCACCCAGTCAAATGCCACCCATCACTCTGTTTCAATGTTTGCATAATTCTTGTCCAAAATCCTTATATCTTGATTGACTTGTTGATTCTCACTCTCCCTATGTTATAATTTAAGCTCCATATGGGCATTGATTGTGTCTGTTTTACTTGTTATTGTTTTGTCGGCCCATTCTGGGTACCCAGTGAATATTTGCTAAAATAACTTTTCATGGAAGAGTGAATAAATGGATTTTCCTAACCCCCCAGAGTCTAGTGATCTCTGTAAATTGCAAACAAGATAACACTCTGCTGAGGGGAATGATGATCCTAACACCTCCTCTGAGCCCAGTTCTTTGGAGAGGTCTGAGGGCATTAATTGAATGGAGATTGTGTCAGGTGTTTGTCCATTGGTGTGACAAAATGCCTGAGATAAACAACTTCAGGGACAAAAGGTCTATTTAGCTCACAGTTTCAGAGGTCTTAGTACATGGTGGTATGGCCTGTGGTAGCAGAAGACATTGTGGTGGAAGCCTGTAATGGAGGAAGCAGAGAGACAGAAGGATAAGGTCCCAGTATACCCCTATAGAGAGCCTATTTTGGCCTCATTATGGTACACATCTGTAATCTCAGGGAAAAGTTGGAATTCTAATAAGTAATTCTAATCCACCACTTCCAATGCAAGCCATGGTGAAAATAAAGAGGCAAACACATATTTGGAGTTGTGGGGAGCCAAGGGGGTCCTAAGTCCAGTTAGAATAGTGGCTATACAGAACACAGGCCACCACCCAGGGCCAAACCTTGATTTTATTCATTTGTGAAGAGGGAAGTGACTCCAGGTTGAGTGACCATGAGAGTGATAGGAAATATGCTCGTACACTCAAACAGTCCGGATTCTGATTACAGGTAGCCTCCAAGTCTCCATAATGCAGTTTGAGGAAGTATCTTGAGGAAGTATCTTGGTTTTGGTTGGTGCCTCAGATTTGATATCTGTCTTTCATATCCTGAGACATCCAGGGCTCTTTCTCAAGCCTTAGTCTCAGTCAACAAAGCAGTGTCACTCAGCCAATTTCATACTTAGTAGTTAAGAGCTACAAGCAGTGACCTGTCACATTGCTTAAAGGCTCTATGTCAGTGCCTTGGCTAGACCCATCTGCACTGCTTAAAGGCAACTGAGGGGTAAAATCTTAGCCAGCTCTGTGCATATCTATTCATGGAATTAGGGCCAGGTTTAGCCATCATAGAGATAAATGGTCTTTTCTCAAGGAGAGCCGTCAGGGTGCTCCATATCCTCCAGGCCACCTCTCATGTTCTTGCTTCCTTTTACCAGGCCCTGCCTCTTCAAGGTTCTGCCACTCCCTACCACAGGCTGGGGACCAAGCCTTTGTCTATGGGGCTCTGGGGGATATTTCAGATCTAACCCCTACCATAAAGCAGCTCTGTCTGCTACCTCACCAGCCTCTCCTGTATTCCATGAGGTTACAGATCACACCTTCTGAGCACTTTGATGGGTTATGCCCACCAGGTGAGAGAGTGAGCACCTGTCACTTGAGCCACTGTGTCCTGTCCCCTTCCTTTTTATGGGTGCACATTCCTGGATGGGCCTGAGTTTATGGGTGCATGGTGCCAGACTGCTTACCTGAGGAAGATTTGTGCCTCCAACTACAGGATCTCAAGTGCCTCCTGCATAGCACCATCTACTCTGCTAGATTAGGTTACCCCAGTGCCTATCACCCTGCATGGGTGGATTTGAGGGTGCAGGTTCTAGAGCTCACAGGTGGCATGGGCAGCCCCTTGGGGCCTGTGTGTGCTCCCCTAAGATGGTGTGGTAAGGGGACCTACCTCCCTGGGTTGTCAAGAGCATGTTCACACAGCACACGGCATGTGATCATGCTTAGTAGACAGAGGCTGTTCTTGCAAGAAGGACTTTATCCTACCCTTTGAGTCTGGGTTCAGAGGAGCCCTTAGAGAAGGTCCATTGGCCAGGTTTGGTAGGCCCTGTCAGCCAACAAGATGTTCTCTTTCAGCAAGTTTTCTTCACTTGATTATTCTCCAACATTTCCATGAGATTACAGAGTCACTTGGTGTTGGGCACCCCATCTGCTGCAAAAGAGATGAAGAGGACACTGTCCCTCCCTGGCAAAGCGCACAGGTAGGGAAAAAAACAAAACAAAACTAGAAGCTGGGAAGTGGTGGCGGGGAGGAATAGTTTTTGAAATACAGGAAACCTGGTATCTACAGGATGCTTGTGTGGAGGCAGATGAGGAAGGCTGGATGCCTGGCTTTGGGGCAAAACTTCATGGAGATGGTGATGCTTCAGATGGGCTTTGAAGAGTGAGTAGAGTTCATCTGATTGGCTATGGAATAAGTGAATAGTGTGTGAGATGGAGGGAGTCACAGGGGCAGGAGGAGAGAGTTCTATGTTGATGTTTGTTGAATTTAACTACAGTGCTACTGCATTTGGAGGTGAGGTATGGGGGAGGACTTGTGTGAGAAGGGAGGCATGGCCAGAATATCTGTGTGAATTACAGCATGGTTTTAGCTACCTGCAGTCAACTGGTAGAGAACATTAATTGGAAAGTTCTGGAAATAATGAGATTTTTTTTTAACATATTGGGGATTGAACTCAAGACCTCATGTATACTAGACAAGAGCTCTACCACTGAGCTACATTCCTAGCCCTTTTGAATTTTTAAAAAATTTTGAAACAGATAGGATCTCCCTAAGTTGCACACACTGGGTTTGCATGTGCACGTCTCCTTCTTCAGCCTCTGGAACAGCTGGAATTACAGATGTGTGACATCACCCCTGGCTCAGTGCATATTTTTTAAGTTGCATGCTATTCTGAGTAGTGAGATGAAATCTGTTAACATGTTTCTGCATCTCACCAGGATGTGAAATGTCCCTTTGTCTAGTGTGCTGATGCTGTGCATGTGACCCACTATAGGTTACATATCTTGGTTGCTATCCTGGTTTTCAGATCAACTGTGGAAACATCGCTGTGCTGATAGTCAGATGCCTTTATTTTATTTAATAATGACCCAAGGTCCAGGGTTAGAATGCTGCAAATTAAGATATACAGTACCAAAGAGAAGCAATGAGGTCTTAAATTGAAAAGGTGAAAATATTTTTTGAAGAAAAACTATCATATGCTCTCATTGCCAACATTTCAGTAAGTCTTTGTTAAGCTATTACTGTGCCTATTAAGCCTTCACTGTGATTTTTACTGTGCCTAATTTCTGTGCCTAAATTAAGCATTTTGGGGAAAAGCATCCAAGTCTCAGTGGGGAACTTGAAACATACATGTGCCCAATAGATGGGCAGCTTCCACCCACATCCATAGGGAGCACCTACTGCAGGCCAGGTATCCTTGTGGGTCCTGGCATGCACTGTGAGCAGCACAGGGGCTCACCCTTGCGGAACAGATTGTACAGACCCATGGAAGCAGAAAGTGTCCCCTGGAGTCGAAAGCATGTCTGGAGGAAACAAAGGCAAGGTATAGTAATTGAGAGTATCTGGGGCTGAGGATGGGGCTCAGTAGGAGCCAGAGGAAAGAGACATAGGGAGCCATACATGGGGTGATGAGTTCATGGTGTGAGGGGAGGACATCTGTGAATTTGGAGGCCAGCCACAGAGGCAGAGCATGCAGGAGTTCTTTAGGGTGCACCCATAGGGCAAGTGGTGGGGTCACAGCCAGGTCTGGTAATGGACCTGGGGCTATGGTCCAGGATGGGGAGCAAGGGCCTTTGCCTTGGGGGAATGAGATTGGGTAATAGATCAGCTCCCTGTGGCTGGGAAAGACAGGGGTATAGGAATTTGGGCGGATGATAGATGGTTCATTTTGTTGGGCTGAGCCCTGGAATCCCTCTGATGGTTAACACTTCCACAGCCACTGCTGCCAACAGAAGTCCATATTCTTTATTTAGGGTTTATTTTGCAGTCCTAGGGATTGAACTTTCAGTACATTCTTAGATTTTCTCCTTTTAGTGTTCACTTTCAGACAGGCACTCACTGCGTCATTCAGTTGCACAGGCTGGGCTCGAACTTATGATCCTCTTGCCTCAGCCTCTCAGAATAATGAGATGACACCCGTGTGTCACTGGGCTTTTCCTCAGTAGGAGTGGATGGCAGGTTCTGTTTGCCTGCAGAGCAGCAGAGGCCAGCTTTGCCATGAGTGCCAGCTTGTGAGCTGCACATATATTTCATACTTAGCTCCCCACCTGTGAAAGTTTGTCCTGGTGCAAGACTGCACCAGGACAAGTAGCCCGAGCACAGAGAGAGATAGGAGAAACATGTGAAATGTACTTTTTAAAAAAAATAATTTTATTGAGAAACAAATAGCGATGAGACAGTTTCAAAACAGGTTAGTAGGACAGTTTCAATAATTAATACATTGCATATTGTCTTTGTAATGGTTACTCATAGTACAAGATGCAGACGTGATATCCCATTCAAACACTATTAGTACAAATCTTTCTTCTCATTGAATTAAGAGAAAGTAACTGTATATCTAGCCTAACTATTTTGTATATACAGATCCAAAATGGTCCTTCATTTATATCCTCTTGTTCGTTTAGTTTTGTCAGAGATGGCTATTCCCTTGCCATTTAAATATTGTAGATGCATGAATTCAGCAAAATAATGCAATACAGTCTGGTAGATCACAGTAGTAGTGGGTTATGTGTAGAGCTGGCAGTGTCAGAAGCTGTTACCTGAGGCTTCCACATGTCAGCATATTAACGTGGCTGTGCTTTTTGTGCCTCATGAAACATTCTTCAGTATGTGAGTTGTGCATCAATGACATTAAAGAATGAGGCAGAAAATGTGTTCCTGTGGAAGAGACTGTGAAAGCCAGAGGGGAAAGGTCAGGCATAAAGTGCTGCCCTCACAAGCAGTTCTCCCCTAGCCCAGAGCCCTTGCCTTAGGAAAGACCATTTAGGGCGTCTGAGGGTGCTATAGCCCGAACACCCCGCGCGAGCCCTCGCGGAGGGTGGGTTCTGCTTGTCCGTGTCCACACTGTGGTTCAGTTATGTGGCATAGTGTGCGGGCCAAGGGACTTGGGCCAGATGGCAATAATTCCCACTTATTAACCTTGGGCTTGAGAGTTACATCCTTGTCACCTACAAAGTGGAAATAGTCATTATTGCACTTGTAGCAAGCAGTGGTAGTGACTGGGCTTGATAAGTACTGCACAAGATAGCTATGATCTACCATATTGAGCATTCTGGTTTATGAGAGTAAAATTAATTGTTTATAGTGCTGGGCCAGTATGGTGCTGGGTGAGGTGTACTCAGCACAGGCTTTTGTAGGGCACTGGTCAGCTGTGACCCCTTGTCATGAAGTAGGCCAGGGCCCAGGAGCTGCACACAAGCCACATGGTCCCTGCTGCCACCACCAGCTCGTCCTCACCCCACCCCCAGCGCCCCTCCCACACTTGTTTGCATTTGCAACTTAGTAGGTGGAGTGACATTCAGAGGACAAAGTGGAGGTGGCTGCTCCCACCCCCTGTGTTCTTCCCGACCAGCCAGCTCTGCCTTGAGCTCAGAGGGACAGGTGCAGAGCTGCCGCACCTGGGGACGGGAGGACAGGGGCGGCATGGTCCTGCTACAGAGGAATCCAAAGCCCCAGGACCTTAGCCCGGGGTCAGTAAGGCCCTTTCTGCTGTGCGGCATACATGTTCTATGGGTGACAGTGGGTTACGCTGTGAGGACCTGCAGTGGCCCTCAGTTTCTTTGCATGTTCTGTGTACCTGCCCCTGACTTGCTGACCTTCTGTATGCACTGTTCCCAAGCAGGCACAAGTTTTTTGGGGACCCCTCCCCATGTCCCTGCTGCTTGAGTGAATCTCTTTCCCCTGCCCTGTCCATGGAGAAATAGAACTGATATTGAACTTGAGTTTGGGAGACTGAAATTCAAGGCCAACCTCTCTTACCCACTGGTTTTGTGACCATTGCAAGGTTAATATCTATGCAGGGCCTGAGTTTCTGCTGAGCAGTGTTTGTGAAAAAAGGTCACACATGAAAGTGCCCAATGCTATGTCCCAAAGTGTGAGTTCTACAGAATATTAAGGAGTACAGCAGTTTTCCTTTGTCCTCAGGGGATGCATTCTGAGACACCCCATCACATGAATGCGTGAATAGTGGATTACTGTATTTATTTATTTTTAGGGGCCACGGAGATGGCTCAGCAGAATAAATGCTTCCTTGGCAAGTGCAAGGGCCTGAGTTCAATCTCCAGTTCTGCCAAAACAGAACAAAACAAAACAAAACACATTGTGTGCTAACAACACATAGCATGAAAAAATAAATAAATTCATGGGTCAGGTATTTATTTATTTTTATTGTATTGATTTAGAAAAGCAGAAACATGCTGTGAGGACAATTTCCTCTTAAGAACCTTTTTAAAACCTTTTTCTTTTTCTGGTACTGTGGATTGAACTCAAGGGTTCTTCATACTGAGTTCATCTCAAGCCTGTTTTATTTTTTATTTTGAGAAAGGATCTAGCCTGGTCTTGAGCTCATGATCCTCTTGGCCCAGCCTCCAAAGAATCTGGCATTATAGGCATGCATTACCAATTTTTTTTTTTTAAATTTATGAATTTGGTCCAGGGTCTCACTACACAGCTCAGACTCAGACTGATCCTCCTGTTTTCAGCCTCCCCAGTGCTGGGATTACAGGCATGTGCCACCATGCCTGGACTCGGTGGCTGGCTCAACATACCCGGGAGGGGCTGGCACTGCATATTGGGCTGCAAACTGAACCCTGTCCTTGCACTTGCCTAAGCAGGTGCTTAGTTCGCTGAGCCATCTCACCACCCTACCAAATCTGACTTAACAACTTTTTAATAGGGTTCTTGAGATGTAATTTACATGCCCTAGCATGTACCCCTTTTAAGTGTACAGTCATCTTATGTAAATTCACCAAGGGTGATACCACCACAATTCTGGTTTGGAACATTTCCGTCTCCCAAATAAGCTCCCTCATGCCCATTCACAGTTCCTGTCCATTGTCACCTCCAAGTAGCTACTCATCCACTTCCCTTGTCTTTGATTTGTCTAGCCTAGACACTGAGTGGAACCCTACAGTGTGTGGCCTTTGGGGATTGGTTTCTTCATGTACTGTAACACTGTTGAGGGAGGTTCATCCATGAAACCTGTAGTGTGAATCAACCCAGGCTGAGGAACTCTTGTTTGTGATGCTGGAGATCAGAGTGTTCTGGATTTAGAGAATATTTGCCCTACAGAGTGGATGATCTCAGGGACAGGACCCAGGCCTAAACATGACTTTCATTGATGCTTTATGTATGCCATGCGCAGAGGGTATATTTTATGCCGTACTCTCAGCCTGTCTGTTGTCTCTATTGTGACCTGTCATACCTCGTAAGGTCAGGTATGGGGTTCTCTACTAGTGGTGTCAGGTCAACATACAAAAAACTTCAACTTTTGAATTATCCACACTCAACCTGTATTTCATTCCTTTTTGTGGTTTGATAAAATCCTATTATGTGGACATACCACGTAATTTATCATTCGTGAATGGAATTGGGATGGCTTCCACTTTGAGCTACTAGGAATGATGCTGTTACATTTATGCACATCGTTTGATTTGAAAATATACTCTCTGTTTTCTTGGGTATGTACCTAGGAATAGAATTGAAGGTTTTGTATGTACTTTTTTTAAACAAAAGTACCATTTTTTCAAGGCGGCTGTGCTGCTTTCTGTCTCCAGCAGCAGTATTTGTGGGCCAGTTTCTCCACACCCTCCCCAGCGCCGTCACTTTCTTCTGCCTCTTAAATTGCAGCTTTCCTCATGGGTACAAAGTAGTATCGCCTTGTGGTTTTAATGTTGTTTTCACTGAGGAAAATTTATACAGATTCAGTAAATGGAATTTGGAGACAAAGATATACACTTTCAGAACTTCTCAGAGAGCTGTTTGTGTTTGAACAAATACTGAGAACCCCTTAGCGAGGCCAGATGTGCAGCGCTTCCTCAAATAGAATGCAGTGTCTGGAAGGATTAGTATTCTTAGAGGTCAGCAAGCGACTGGTCAGATCCCACATGTGGCCTGCTTTTTTCAGCAAAGTTTTATTGCCAGAAACCCACACCCGTTAATTTACAAATTGTCCATGGCCACTTGCAGCATGTGGGACCAGAGCTATACATTTGGGATGAAACTGCAAGCCTTGCAAAGCCTCAGGTGGGTCCCAGCCAGGGGCCTGTGATGCAGTGAGCTGTCCCCTTACCTGCAGGTGGCCCTGAAGCTATGGGTGAGGACCAAAGAGGACAAGGGCTTGGTGAAGCTTCTGCTGTTCCAGCTGGCGCTTGATGGATAGAGAGAATTGATGGCTGGGGAGGAGCGGGAAGAACCTTTCTTCCGAGGGAAGCCAGGGCAAATGGTGGCAATGGAAGTGGGGTACTGACCGTGGGACGCACAAGAATGACATGAGGATATCTGCAGAGGCTGAAGAAATTGGAGAGGTCACTCAAGCCCCCTAGGTCCCTGACTCTGATCTTGGCTCTTGGTCAGATCCAAGCACCACTTACAATGGCACAGTTTTGGCCCATCTTCCCCTAAGGGCGATTGTCCTGTGCTCTGAAGGACTCTGAAGTGAACTCTTGGGACTTCTGCTTCTGCCTCCTGGAAGTCAGCTCCCAGAGTCCCCATCTCTCTTTCTGTACGATAGGAAGCTTAGTTGCCCTCTCCTCACAGTTACCACGAGGCAACAGAGATTCTTCCCTTTGGCAAGTGTATTTCTTTTGGCAGATGGAGCCCTGACCTGTCCCTGCCCCCATTGTCTTTGGGGCGAGCAGCCATGGCTGTGTTCCTTTGGGTGCTCAGTAGTGAACTGATACCCAGTAAATGTCCATGGGATGAATGTGTGATGCAGAGGTCTGAAATTCTGGCTCAGGAGATGCCTTGGCCTCCTTCCCCAGAGTTGAGAGGCCTCTGCTGTGGACCCAGCAAGAATTCCAGGGACTCACTATTTTCTTCCCAGAACAGTGCACACAGAACCTCTGAGGCCAGTGGCAGCCTGGGCTCCCTGGATGGGCAGGGAAAGCACACTTGTTTTGGTGATGGGCCGTTTTGTGTTGGTGGGTTGGTTGCTTGGGGAAACCAAGCAGGGCTATTTATAGCTTCGTCCCTCTGTGCCAGCTTTTAGGGCGGTCTCCACGTCCCTGGCAGCTCTGTCTTCCATGGCAGGTTGAAGAAAGGTGATCTGTTCACCGGCTCCGTGCAGGACATAAAGATGAGGCCTCCGGGCTGCCTGCGGGGAGTCTTTCCCATGTGGCTTCTCCCAGGCTCTGCACCAGCGCAGCCAGAGCTGCACTGCTCCTCCGCTGCTTTCTGTTCGCCTGTGCTCTGCCCAAGAGACACATGGAAAGGCCAACAGAGACAGGAGGCTGGAGACTCTCCCCACCTGGGGCTCCAGGAGATCCACAGAATCACCCAAATTCCAACTGGGGCAAGCCGTGCCACTTTGCTGAGCCCCCATTTTCCCCCTAACCTGATAAGTCTGAACAGTCAGCTCTCAGTGTCCATGGGTTCTGATTTCACAGGTTGAGAATCCTAGGATTCAACCAACATAGATTGAAAATATTTAGAAAAGATTGCATCACACTGAACTATACACTGTTTTTCCTCCTCGCCCTGGTTCCCTCAGTGATACAGTCCAGCAGCCACTTGCATGGCGTGCACATGGCTTTGGGCAGCATAACTGAGCTGGAGATGGTGTAGTCTCTGGCAGGGTTGGGGGGTGTGGTTCTGTGCAGGCACTGCACCCTGCTATATAGGAAATGAGCACTGCCAGTGATACGCTGGGGTGCACACTGAGCTATTTGTAAACAACAGTCATTTTCAGAGCAGATTGAAGGGAGGGCACAGGAGGCTGCCCCCAGCACCTGCCCCTGAAGTCCCCTGACTCTCACTAAGGAAGCACATGGTGGGGGCAGGGGGATTGAGGCTCACCTCTTGCTTTTCCAGCTCTGTCCCTGTCAGCATTGTGGGAAGAACACCTCCCCTTGGGTTCTCTCCCTGCTGTGCCTTGAGCTGTCACCCCTTTCTTCTT
>PVKA01047913.1:0-14068 GCA_004027165.1 Ctenomys sociabilis
AAGAAGAGGAAGAAGAAGAAGAAGAAGAAGAAGAAGAAGAAGAAGAAGAAGAAGAAGAAGAGGAAGAAGAAGAAGAAGAAGAAGAAGAAGAAGAAGAAGAAGAAGAAGAAGAAGAGGAAGAAGAAGAAGAAGAAGAAGAAGAGGAAGAAGAAGAAGAAGAAGAAGAAGAAGAAGAATATCTCATAAGATTTTAATGCATCTGAAAGATTCCTACTGCTTGTTTCATTCACTGTATGATATGTTTCAATACTCTGCAATTCAAGTACCTACCACTGGACTGTACTTACTTTCAGTGTCCGGTGTACTAACACAACACACAGGTTTGCAGCCAAGGGGCAGCAATGCATCCCTGGCTGTACCATGAAGCTTGCAGAATTGCCCTCACGGTCCTGGCACAGTGATGAAATCACTGTCTGACACCTTTCTCAGAACCAGGCCCCACTGTTAAGTCCCAGCCTCTGTTGCCTGTTGTGACCACTTTGTCTCCTTCAGCACAGTGTTTCCAGGTTTTATTCCATGCTGTAGTGTATATCAGCATTTTATCATCAAATGATATTTCATTGTAAAGATATGCATGCTTTTTTCTTTGTGCATCAATTGGTGAATGTGTGATTTTCATCTTTAAGCTATCATGAATAATTCTGTCAGTGTGACTCTTCATACAAGTCATGTATAAGACTTTGTGTAAAATGTTTTTCATGTGCAGAAATGAATTGTGTGAATATGTATCTATCCATAGAAGCAGAATTGCTGATTCACATAGAATCTCTATATTTAAAATTATGAAAAGCCTTGGAAAGTATTTTCCAGAGTAGTTTCACCACTGAGTTCTTACTTTCTGTGGTTTGAGTGTGTACTTTCTGTTTTTGGCCCACACTGTAGAATCCTGCGCTAGTGACCCATGTCACCAGCTGTGCCATATTTATGACAGAGCTGTGCTGCTCACAGCCTCCTGTTTCCTAGCTTTCTAGTTCTTTTTAATACACTGGCTACATTTTCCTTTGTCTTGTCTGTGGCTCTTTCCCATTCGTTACATACAATATTTTTTTCTGTGACTCTTCTTCCGTACCTTGGTGATTTCAGTTATCATAAACTACATCCCTTCTCAGCCTTTGAGATTTCCCTCCAGTGGCTAGCACTGTGCTTTTAAGTCTGTCCTGAGTGGTGGTCTCCTAGCTCTGACTGCTTTCTCCTTGCCATTGTGAGGCTGTCTGGTTTCAAAGGAAACCTGCTCCCATAGGGGCTCAGCACATGTGCTGCAAAGCTCAGACTCTCATTAATTTCTCTCTAGCTTGCTGTATTCCCAGCTCAAAGGCCAAATTTCAGAGTCCATTTTTCCTCTCCTTTGCCTCTCGTGCCCAGTGTTCTAAAGCCTGCCCATTTTATCTGTCATGTCTGAGAGAGACAGCCCCTTTCTCTGCACCGCCGTCCATCACACCCCATTGCTCAAGCTCCCTCATGCTCCTGTTCCATACGCCTCTTTCCAGGGCCCCTTTATTGAGCTTCTTGATTGTTGTAGTTTCTTTTTCAAATGTTTTACTTTGACAGCTCACCTAAGAGTTCAAGGCACCCCCTGTAATCTTCTCTTAAGACTCTTCAGAGATTCTTACTCATCAGCTAAAAAAGAACAGGTTCCTTGGTTGTGCATACAAATTTGCAGTGCACTTCCCTAACCTGGCCTCCCTTTCTGCTCCAATATGGAGCACACTCTTGAGATGCTCCCAGCTGTCACTGTATGCCAACTAAGCTTTGTGTTTTTCTACCTCTGGCTTTCTTCAAAGGTCTTCTTGGGATAAATCAATTCTTCAAGGCCCCACTGAAATGCAAATTCCTGAGCAATGATGTCTGTGTTCTCCATGAGCTGAATTATCACTCCTTTTTGCTCTCAGAGTGTCATTTTCAATTACTTAGTGTCACTCATCATTTATTTAATCAATCCTCCTTCTATCAACAGTTTTGAGGACAAAAGCTACTGTATATTTATCACCATTTGAGCAGCTACCATTTACAGCCATGCTGTAAGCACTGAGGTAAGTATATTGTATGAAATATCTTCAATTACCAAACTCACTGAGATGAGCATTATTTTAATCCTCACTTTATAGATGAGGCAACCAAGGTTCAGAAAAGACACAGATCCCTCAAAGATAAAAGGCTCCTAAGTGACAAATCTAGAAGTTTAGCTTAGTCTGATTCAAGTCCATGCAATTAACCAAGATTTCATTGCTTTCTCCTCCACCCCTCATTTAATAAGTTCCAGTTGAATAAATAAGAAGCAGCCTGTGTCTGCTGGTGAAAAGGAGCATGAGGCTTAGGAGTTAGACTTTAGTTCAGACCGAAGCTCCTACACTTTCTTGGAATGAATTATTCATGGTGTCTGATCTGTTTTCTATTCATGAGGTGGAAGGAGAAGCTGTCCTTGTCCTCCTTGTCTCAGAAAGGTGTTGGAGGCTACGCCAAAGCAATGCACATAATGGGGACTACCGGCAGGACGCAGGAAGCATTAGCTGATAGTAATAGAATACAGGTCCAGTCCTACTGTTCTTCCCCAGAAAGAGCAAGATGAAAAGGAATGGATCAGTGCATAGTGTCCTCTCTAGCAAGCTTTTTTCCTGTCTTTTACCAAATGGAAATTTTATTTGTTTTGTATTTTAATAATTTTATTGAGAAAGAAGTAACAATGAGATAGTTTCAAAACAGGTTAGTAGTACAGTTACAATAAGTAATACAATGCATATTGTTGTCTTCGTAGTAGTTATTCCTAGTACAAGATGCAGACATGGTGTCTTGTCTAAACACTATTAGTTTAAAACCTTCTCATTTAACTAAGAGAAAGTAGTTGTATATTTATGCTATTTTGTATCTATTGATACATAGTTTTCCACTACAAAATGGTCCATTTATATCCCCTTTGTTATTTACTTTTGTCAGAGATGTGTATTCCATTGCCATTCATATATTGTAGGTATATGAATTCAGCAGAATAATCCAATATAGTCCAGTAGTCTATAATAGTAGTGGATTATCCACAAGACTGGCAGTGTCAGAAGTTGTTGACTTGAGCCTAAGTTATTATGGTATATAGTAGTATATTACACATTCACTTAACTGTAAGACTCTTCACTGTTGTTCTTATTTCCATAGAATAAATACTCTTGGACTTTCTGTAACATCCATCATTGAACAGTGTTCAAAGGAATACTGAATTCTTAATTTATTTTATTTTTGATACAGGGTCTCGCTACACAATTCATGCTCACAGTGATCCTCCTGCCTGAGCCTCCTCAGCGCTGGGATTGCAAGCGTGAGCCACCATACCTGGTTTCAGGGCTGGCACAGTATGCCTAGGGTTCTGGGTTCTGCATGGTGCATGCTATTGGAGATCCAACTAGGGTCCTTCTGCTTGCCAGGCAGGCGCTTAGACCACCAAGCGGTCGTCCCAGCCCAGGAACACTGAGTTTTATATTATGTTCTTATATAAGATGGACACAATTCACAATACGCTTTTTTTCATGAAAACAAAAACAAGACCTATTTAAGTGACCTAAGTAAAGACTGGTATTTCTTAAATGGGGGTAGGCAGAAAGGAAGGGGAGTGAGATTCTGTTTTCTGGTGGCTCCAGGCCATCCATACGTGGTAAAGTACATTAAGATGTTGTGATGAAGGTCTTCATTGACCTTTATCAATACGCTCCCAGATTCAGAGTTTCAAAATTAGACATGGAGAACATTTCATGTGCTTCCCATTATGTTGACATTCAGGAAAAAAGATCAGAATCTATCTTTTTAGATCACAGTGGCACATGTAATTCTTACAGGCTTTCTTGACTTATTTGTTTTAAGTTTTCTGTAGTCTAAGGGGAGGTCTGAAATTCAATCTCATATCCTGGAGGGATTTTATAAATGCAGGGTGCAATTTAGAAAATTGAATAATTTTTAAAAGCATTTTGCTTTGAATGCCTTAGAAAAAAATGCACAGTGAACACTTCAATCATCCCTGCTTCAAAATTAGTGGCAAATGCATGTGAAAATTAAATCTCACTTAATGTAAGAATGAAGACGTCTGATACTACGGGGGGCATCTTTTGTGGTTCTGATTGCCTATAGAGACAGAGCTTCACTGATCTGGAGACAAGACTTTCTGGGAGGAATAGCGGTATGGGCTTTCTTGCCCTGTCCTTGCCCATTTTTGTAAGCCTCCTATTGCAGGATCTTTAGACTGATTATGCTGTAGTGAAAGGGATGGATGGGGAAAATGTAAACAGCATTTTTATCTCCATGCTTGTTAACCTCCTCCAAATCAATCACTTTGCACTTCCACAGTATAAAACAGTAAACTCTGACAGTGCTCACTGAAGTAATGCAACAGAGGCCTGGAACCCTTGAGAACAATCCTACTAATGCCTCCTACTTATTTTTTTCCTTAAAGTAAGCATTATAAACCTTTTTGTTTCATCTGTTGTTGCTTATGGGGAATAATTTATACCCTTATCTTAAATTTTTTAAATGAATCATTTATTTATTTGGTACAGGGTCTAGCTACACCACTCAGACTTGAAGTGATTGTCCTGGGTCAGCCTCCCCAACAATGGGATTACAGGAATGTGCCACCACGCCCTGTTTGGGTGGCCTGTGTCTCATGCAGTACTGGGGACTGAGCCCAGGTGTTTCAGAGGCAGGTGCTTAGACCACTGAACCCCAGCCCGTCTTTCTCTATCTTTAGTTTAGACAAAATCTGGTATGGAAATTTCCTCTAAAATTGAGCTCAGATGTGATTTAATTTATATTTATATATCTATTATACTTCTGAGTAGCAAAAATGACCGATGTTAATAATATGGTGGGTGTTATGTGCATGAACAAAATATGAACCAATAATCTTGAAGGCTAATCTGGAAGTTAGCACCTGACTGAGCACACGCACAAGGGTTGCTGAGCTGAGTTACATCCTGGCTTGCTCACTTTGCCATCACTGGGTACAACACTGACAACCACAACTTACAGGAAGAGGAGCTGATTCTGGCTCCTGCTTTTCAGTCCTCGCTTAGTGGGCTTGGTGGCAGGAAGGCATGGCACAGCCAATGGTGGAGGAAAGCCTCTCACATCATGGTGCAATGGGAAAGGAGGGAGGGGAACAGGGAAAAGTGAAAAATCCTAAGTCACTTACACTGTTAGTGTCTCCTAGCTCACTGAAAAGGAAGGTTTCTGCCAATATTGGTTTGGAAAATTTGTACATCTACATCTTGCACTCTGAGCAATGACTTTAAAGATCACAATGTGCAGTGTGTTAAATATTCTTATTCTTGTATTATTTTGCTATGAAATTTTGTTTTACCCTTTTTCCATAAAACAAATATATAAAAATAAATTTTCTAAAAATATAACTGCTGCTTTACTGAAAATAATTTTATTTTCAAGTTATGGCTTTGTTTAAATATTACTTATAATAATTGAATGAAAACATTGAATAACTATTCCTTTAAACTTGTATTTGCTTCCATTAGTATACATCGTAGAATTCTGTTAATCATAGCTTGATTTGGGAAACTTGTTTCTAGGAATATTTGCTTGTGTATATCTAAGTTTAGCCACCGGGAACACAGGGGTGAATGACAGGGGGATTCTCCTCAGGAGGTTCCTTCTCACATCTGACCATGCTGCAGATTTCTAAGTTATGGGAAGCTCTAGATAACATGGTGAGGTAACTATAATAGCATGTGGCACCATCAACAGTGGCTTTGCTAAGTAGACAACATCTGAGCAGATTTAAAGAACAAGTAAGGGGCCAGCGAGACAGCTCAGCAGACTAAGCACCTGCTGAGGCAAGTGCAAGGATCTGGGTTTGATTCCCGGTACTGCATGCTGTGCCGGCCCTGCACAGGGGCTGAGTCTGGGCATGATGGTGCACACCTGTAATCCCAGTGCTAGGGAGACTGAAAACAGGAGGATCATTACAAGTCCAAGCTGCACAGTGAGACCCTATGCCAAATACATTGAAAGAAAGAAAGAAAGAAAGAAAGAAAGAAAGAAAGAAAGAAAGAAAGAAAGAAAGAAACAAAGAAAATAAAACAACAAATAGGGCATTTGCCAAAAGGTCATGGTCTCTTTGGTCAAGAAAAGATGGGGCTTGGTGCTTTTGCCCAAATTTTTAAAAGAGAATATAAAAAGTAGCAAAAGAAAATTAGAAATGATACAAAATTTCATTAAACACAAAGATAGGAATTCAATAATGGCTGGTTATATTGCATTTGTTGTCTTCCCATCAGTTGTTCAGATTACTGAATATAGGCATGTAAAAATGAGCAAAAAGTCCAGGAAATCGAAAAGGTGAAAGGAAGAAGTTTAAGCACGGACTGCTCCTTTCAATAGATCAGCAGAACACAGCAGTGCAACTATTCAGCTATCTTATGTGTGTACATATGTATTTCTTTTTCTTTCCATTTTTTCTTTCCTCCTTTCCCTTATCCCAGTTTTTCCATCCCTTGTAACAGTTTCTTTCCCTTTTACTGTATTGATTGTGTCTTTTAGACTCTGTTTACTCTTTGATGTTGTTACAGTAGAGAGACAATATGATATTTACACATGAGGGTCTGATTTATTTTACTTATAAGTATGATCTCTAGTTGTATCCATTTACTTATAAAAGTCTCAAGTTTATTGTTCTTTATAGTTAATACTCCATTGTATAAAAGTACCACATCTTTTTTACATATTCCTCAGTTGATGGGCATTTGGATTGTTTCCAAGGTTGAGCTATGACAAATTTTGCTGCTATAAAGTTGAGTGCACATACATTGCTGTGATATGATGTTCTCCGTTCTTCTGGAAAAATATCCAGGAGAGGAATCACTGGGTTAAATGGGGCCTGTACTTGTAGCTTTTTGAATAGTCTCCACACTGATTTCCCCAGCGGTTGTACTAGTCTACACTCCCACAAACAGTGGAGAAGGGTTCCTTTTTCCCCAAAGCCCTCCAGCATTTGTTATTGGTTGACTTCTTGATGATAACCATTCCTTCTGGTATAAAGATGGTGTCTCAGTGTTGTGTTAATTTGCATTGTTTGAATGACCAATGACATGAAAGAATGTTCAACTTCCTAAATTTTTCTCTTAAGTAATAAACAACCTTTCCATGGTTCACACAAAAACTGACCCATCTGGATGCAAGGACATTTGATTTCTAGCACAAATTGCCCCGACTTTGAGTCACTAGAGAAGTAACCTCGAGCCTCTAGGCCTCAGTGCAACCTTGACTCATTTAAAGGTCCTTCCATGTCTGATGCAACCAATTGTATTGAAAAATGTGGGCACAGTGAAGCAGGATCAGTATGCGAATTCATATGATTTACTTCTTGCATTTTAACTTGGGGCAAGCACTTCCTCCATCTAGTTGAGCCTCTGTATATTCATTAGTGAAAGAAAAAAAAACTACATCAACATTACGGAATAATTATAAAGAGTAAGTAAGATAATGTGTGTATGGGAGATAAGAAAGCCTGGAACTCATTTATGGGAGCCATTGCATGTTTAGCTAAACTACTTAGGAGAGAATTAGATGCACTGTGAGCAGCTCGTTGAGAATTACACTGACACTACTAAAATAAAGTTTCTGTGTATGGGCAGAATGAAATAGCATGTATATATGGATTGCAAGCTCACACTGCTAACAATTATTGAGTACCCAGCAAATGTGATCAAAGCAGAAAGCTTGCATCACGATAATGTCAAAAAAGTTTCCCTACTTTACAGAAACAAATATGAAAGGAAAATTGACAATGATTCAAAATTTTCTGTATATATTCTACAATTTTGAGGTGGCAGACATGATCAAATCATATGCCCCTATTAAGGTTCTTTTATATTTTCATCAGATCAAGGGAACCTGTCTTACCTTTCTAAAGGCCTAAAATGAACTGAAGTTTTAAAAGGGTTTTAAGAAAGTCAAACAAATGAATAAAGGAGAAAAGATATCATCTAATCCCTTGCCTACCATAGAAAAATTACATATTTCAGCTCCCAGAAAAGCAAGAAAGGTCATGACTCCAGTAATGCATTCAGGAGAAAAAGGGTAGTGTGTGACTTATCCTTCATGACACAGGAATAGCAAATTTAAGTAATGTGCATTTTGGTGGAGTTGAAAGATAGAAGTTGATAACATGAAACATAAAATGCACCCATTTTTATTAAATCAGTGTGAATTTTATTGAACAGAGTAAATGTAATTCACACAGTTCAAAAAGAGTCTGTTCAAAATTTACAGGGCTTACAGTTGTGAAGGAAAAGTTTCAGAAAACAATGGAATGACAAACTAAGAGATAGAACTAACTCCACCTCTATTTTACATCAAGAAATAGTTAAACTAACATCCATTGTATTTTTCAGGGCCTTTAATGGAGCCACCAGCTTTAATTCTTCTTTGTAGTTAATCAGAAACTTTAAAAAATAAAAGGTATTTTTCTTTTCCTTGAGTGGAGAAGAAATTATACGAATGAAAGGAGGAGGAAGCAGAATAGTTTGTGAATTTCAGTATTGGAGAAATGTACTTAAGGGTGCGACTCTTAATTTTGGGTATGAGGATTATATCCTGTCCTCTCCGATGGCCTGTGGCACAAGCTGGAGAGAGACTCGGGGTGAAATAAAAACATGATCCATTATTGAAGAAGACTGCGTTGCTCTCACTCCTTTTGCGTAGCGCTCACGGCCCTTGAGTAAAGTCACTGATGCCAACTCCAAATTCAAATTGAAATTAGTCAGGAGCTTGTGGCAAATCATCCCCAATTTCTCAATAAAATACTAAAGAAAGTAAAACGGTTTTAAAATTTAAAAAATGAGAGTACAAATTAGAATTAAAATAGAAGAAAATTATAAGTGATACAGAATCTCACTTAACAGAGTAATCTGAATTTCACAGTGTTTGTTGTAATGCATAGTGTTGTCTTCCAACCAGTTGTTCACATTGCCAGATATATGAACAAACAATTGGAAGAGGACAGAAAAATGAAAGAAATGTTTAAGGAACTAAGAAGAGAAAAAGTACAAACAATTGAAAAAAGGTGAAATAAATTAAGTATTAACTACTCCTTTTCATAGTCCTGCAGAAATGCACAGTACAGTTGTCAAAATCATCCTGCTTACATGCACAGACAAATCTCTTTCCTCTGCTCCCTCTCCTGTCCTTCCCTTCAATTCAGTAACTCTTTCTTTTTGAATAGGTTCATTTGCTTTTCCTTCAGTATCTATTGTACCCTTCAGATTCCACTTTTCTCTTTTGGGTTCTCACACTAAGGAGACAATACAATGTTTGCACATGTAGATCTCATTTATTTATCCTGTTTTATAGCTGAATAATACTCCATTGTGTAAACATTCCACATCTTCTTTATCCATTCTTCATTTTATGGGCATCTGCATTGTTTTCAGGAATTAGCTATGACAATTTGCACCACTATAGACATGGTGCAAATATATTTCTGTGGTATGAGGTTTTCAGTTCTTCTTGAAAAAATACCCAGGAGGGGAATAACGAGCTTGAGTGGGACCTTCAATTCCAGCTTTTTTTCTTGCACTTTTTGTTATTATTTTTAAAGAATACAAATTAGTGATAGAAGAAAACAGCATTATACATGATACAAGATTTCACTAATCAAAGTAATAGGAATCCAACAATGGTTGCTGTATTACGTGATGCTGTGTGCAAATTAGTTTTTTAGATTAACAGATACAAACATGTAAGTTTTGTTTTAAAAAAACAATAACTAAAGATATAAGAAATTCAAGAGAGGAAAAAAATCAGAGTAAAAACAAAAATTGTAAGCATTAACTGCTCCTTTCTTTTTTTTTATATTCATATAATTAGAATTCTCAAGATAGAAAGAAGTAGGCAATAAATACTTAAAGATTTAAATTTCTGAATTTATTTCAACTTATAATACCAAATTTCCAAGAATAATGAACCTTTTACACAATAAATTTAAATAAAATCATTCCAAGATACACAAAAATGAAATTATCCAAAACTTAGTATAAAGAAAAAAATATTAGTTATGAAAGAACAAAATTAAATAGCATTATATTCCATATTAGAAAGAAAAAAAGGACCAAGTGTGTAAGAACTAGACTAATTTAAAAACTGAATAAAAAGAGATCTATCTTCTTTGAATTTTATACTTAGCAAGCATACCTTTGAAAACTAAAAATAAAATACTTTCTATTTATACAAACTTGAAATATTGTAATACTTCCAGATGTAGTATATAGGAAATAACAAAGAGCATAAGTCAAAAGGCAAGAGAAGTTGCAGTATGCTCCTAGATGAACAATAAAGAGCTCTCAAAGTGATAGTTATGCAGGACTATATAAAATATATTAAATGAACCCTTATTTAAGGGGTCATTGAAGATTTCTATAAAACAGTACCAATCTTATGTCAGGTTATACATTTTTTTAATATATATATGTGTGTGTGTATGCGTGTATAAAGGACAGGGAAGAAGTAATACAAAGTCAACAGAAAATAGAAATATATTTTTTAAAGTTTCTAATACTAGGAGAAGATATCATACAACATCTTTTAGACAAATTGTACTTCGAAGATACAGTATACATTTTAAAATAAAAATTAAGATTAATCTTTATTAGAAAATTAAATACTAAATTAAAAATTAAACGTTTCAAAACATTTGAATTAAAAAAATTGTTCTCATGATAGCAAAGAAATGCTAAGAATAAAACCTAAGATAAATATTGGAATGACAAATGAATGACTATCACTTCTAACAGTTTGAAGTTCTGTGTTGTGGACATGGATAATGACCATGAAACTTACTGGTGGCCAGGTGTCACTTGTGCGACTGAGCTACAGCTATTTCCTTGAAATCCACCTTGTAGTCCATATGGAATCTTGACCCATAGGGTGCAAGAGAAGTCCATTTGCAGAGTGTGCCGATGGAAATATCTTGCTGCTATATACAAAAGAATAACTGAAAGACTACTCTTGTATACCTTTTATTCTCCTGTGTTTGCTCTATTTGGTGGGTTCTTTCCATTCTTTTTCATGGGGTTGTGATCATTTTGCTCCCCCTCTAGAATGTCATTTAGTAGTCAGTGTAGACTTGGCTTTGTCATCATGAAATTCTTTAGTTGTTCTTTGTCATGAAAGTATTTTACTTCTCCATTATACTCGAAAGAGAGTTTTGCAGGATATATGTTTGGGTTCGAATTTGTTTTCTTGCAAGACTTGAAGTACATTGCTCCATGCTCTTCTTGACTTGATGTTTTGTGAAGAGAAATCTGCTGTTATCCTAATGGGTTTTCCTTTAAATGTGATGTTTCTTTTCTTTAGCAACTTTTAGTACTGTTCCTGTGCTGAATATCTGAGATCTTGCTTATTATATGTCTGGGAGGTTTTAATTGGGTTGATGTTATCTGTAGTTCTATATGCTTCAGTTACCTGAAGGTCAGATTGTTGCCCCATATTTGGGAAGTTTTCTGCTATTACTTCTGCCCATATTCTTTTTATTTCATTTTATTGACTCCTTCCTTCTTATTGATGCCTATTAATCTCACATTGTTCATCTTTGCATCATCTTGCAGGTGTTGAATTATTTTTTCCTGCAGCCTAGCTGTTTTAAAGAAATATTTTCTTTTCACCAGTTGCAATGGTATCTTTAAGGTTAGAAAGTCTATTTTCACTTTCTTTTTTTTCTTTTTTGTTTTGTTTCGTTTTTTATTTATTTATTTTTTATTTTATTGAAATACAAATGTCAATCAGACAGTTTCAAGACACCTTAACCATACGGATTCGATAAATTAATACATTGCAAATTGTTTTCATAACGTTTTGGTATTGTACAAGGTGCATACATGATATTATATTTACAAATATTATTTTAGCTATCTCTTATCAGTGAATTAAGAGTGTAGCTGCTTACTTATCTTATATTTTTATACCTGAATTATATCAAAAATTCAATAATTATTTTCCTAATGGATGATCATAGTACTAGAAACCGACATAATATCCTGTCCAACCACCATTAGTGCAGATCTTGCCTCTCATAGAATTATATAGAAGCACAGCATTATCTTTCCCAACTGTACTGTCTATACACACACGTCATGATTTTTTCTTTCTATACCCCGTCCTTTGTCTACACCTGTCAAAAGTGGGCACTCCATTGACATTCAACTAACTTAGGTGCTTGAACTCGACACCATAATCCAACACAGTCCAGCATTCTACAACCATAGTGAGTTATTCAAAGAAGTTGTCGACCATAGCCATTTACAGCTCAGCTTAATATTATGGCCAATATTATTATGAATACTTCATTTTTATACTTTTCTGCTGGATGGTTAAGACCTAGATAGATCAAGACTTATATACCAACACATGAACTTTATATTTCCTATGTGGTCAGTGAAGTCCTCTCAGGGTTTATCTTATAGTCCTGTACATTATTCTGCAGTTCTTTTGTCTGTGTCATCCATGTGGATGAGTCATGGCCAATGCTTGACCAGTTTGCTCTCTGTGAGAGCTTGAGAGAAAGTTTTCTCTTCATGTGACTCTCCCCAGGCACACTTTAGAACTTCAGTCTCTTTCCTCTGTGGCTCCATAAGCTCCTTGTTCAGAAAATTTGGAGCTCACCTGAGTTTCATGATGTTGCAGTACAGGTTCTCCTATGTCCTGAGTCTTCGCTGACCTTGAAAGGCTAGGGCCAAAATGTTGGCTGGCCTTGTGGCTCTTCTATTTCTCCAACTCTGACTTGTGATCTTAGGTTTTTAACCATCCAGAAGAAAAGCTGATTAGTATCCTGCAGCATATGCCATTCACTTTGCCTTATCTGACTCAATTGATTTTACTTGTTGTACCCTACCTTTTGTATTTCTGCTTTTTGCTTGTTATACTAGGGAGACTATACGATATTTACACATGTGTGTGTGGTTTATTTCACTTATGAGTATATGTTCAAGTGGCATCCATTTCAGTATAAATGCTTCAAACTTATCATTCTTAATAGCTGAGTAATACTCCATTATATAGAAATACCACATCTTTTTCAACCATTCCTCATGTGATGGACATCTTGGTTGTTTCCAAGATTTTGCTTTCACACATTGCGCTGCTATAAACATAGGTACACATATATCTCTATGATACAATGTATCCAGATCCTTTGTGAAAGTTCCCAGTAGGGGGATAGCTGGCTTGAATGGGATTTCTAGTCCTACTCTTTTGAGGAGTCTCCACGCTGACCTCCACAATGGTTGTACCAGTCTACATTCCCACCAGCAGTGGAGAAGCGTTCCCTTTTCCCCACAACCTCTCCAATATTTGTTGTTGGTTGATTTCCTTATGATAGTCATTCTTTCTGGAGTGAGATGATATCTGAGTGTTGTTTTTATTTGCATTTCACAAATGGCTAGTGATGTGGCGCATTTTTTCATATATTTATTCGCTTATTTAATTTCGTCCTCTGAGAAGTGTGTATTCATCTCAGATACCCATTTCTGAATTGGGTCTTTAAATTTGAGGGCCCTGTTATATCTTAGTTCTTTATAAATTCTAGACAGTAGACCTCTGTCTGATTGCTTATTAGTTAGGATTTTTTCAAAGTTTGTGGGTTGTCTTTTCACTCTGTTGACAATTTCTTTTGACATGCAGAAGCTCCTTAAGAAGAGTTGATCCCCTCTGTTGATTCTTTCAAGAGCTTCTCGTGCGAATATATGTTTGTTCATGAACTCTTTACCTACCCCTATGTCTTCAAGAGTTCCTCCTACTTTCTCTTCCAGGAGATCGAGTGTTTCTGTTTTAACGTTTAGATCTTTAAACCGTTTTGACTTTAACTTAGTGCATGGTGATAGAGCTGGATCAAGTTTTAGTTTTCGGCATGTAGAAAGCCATGTTTTCCAGCACCATTTGTTAAAGAGGCTATCTTTCTCCCAGTGAGCTTGTGTAGCCCCTTTGTCGAAGATAAGATGGCTGAGTGTTTTCGTGGATGCCTCTGCATATTCTAATCTATTCCACTGATCCTCAGGTCTATTTTGTTGCCAATACCATGTTGATTTTA
>PVKA01047915.1:0-14085 GCA_004027165.1 Ctenomys sociabilis
TATTATTGGAAATAACCTTTGGAGTAGAAATTCTTAGAGTCCTCCACGTGCCCCCACATTATTGCCCTAGGGTATGTGTGCAAGCGTAGAGCTGCTCAGTCCAAGGTGTGCCCGACCTCAGACTCCAAGATAATGCATTTCATACTGCCATTAGCAGTGTTCAAGTGTTCCGTCTTTCTCCTACAGTTAAAATTATTAGACTTCTGTTCAGCATATTGATCATACATTTACAAATGGTCCTTTTTGAATATTGCCATATCTGAGCAGACATTCGAAAGTAGCAAAGATTTTTGAAAGTACCTATGACATGATCTCAATAATAACCTAGATGACCCTCGTTTTTCTAAAGTTAGTTTTATTCTTTGCAGGAGTTACTTTTATTTCTTTCAGCTTTCTAGTCATCGTTCACACTTTTTCTCAAATCCAGTTAATAGCTGGATAGGTTTACTCACTTTTTTCCTCCAGAAAAATCATATCATATTAGTAGTGTTCTCTGATGATAAATTAAAAATGTCAGCTCTTTCTAACTTCAAAAGACATGTCTTTTAATGGTTTCTTTTCTTGTTTTCTCCTTAATCCAAGTTGAGGTGGAGAAAGAGTGACCCACAGAGGACTGCTTGCAAGCTGCAGTGATTTGATCAACCCATATTTTTCCTTGTACTGCATAAGTTACAGAGCTTGAGTCTATTTCTCTGGTTGTAGCTGCCATTCTTTTCCCCTTTGTGTCCTTCAATCACTTTTTTCTTAGCCAATAGTTCTTTGGGTATCTGAAGATATTTTTATATTTTGTTCCAATTTTAATATCGAAAGCTCATTCTCATCTCATAATGGGTACTTTTGGGGTCCAAAATTTGAACTGACAGATCTGAGTGTTTTGTTTGTCATCAAGCTTGTTGCCGCAATCTAGTACATCCATCTTCTAGAGTTTTCCAGGGAAAGATAGTAGGGTCCAACCTATTACTTAGTATTTAACTATTTAATAGATGTTTATTGAAAGATAGAAATGAATAAGCCCTGTAGTGCCCTCCTTCAGTGACAGTAATTTTCCTAAAAGCACTGGGTGAAAATTTATGAATATTACAAATAATTCTACTAGCAAGTGGCTTTATTAATCCATAGACATCATTTCTTGCGCTTCACTCTGCTTTTTAGGGAAATGACAGTGGTATATGTTGCGTTCCACCTTACATGTGTTAGGCACTGGTAGTGCACAAATAGTGAGAAGCTACCTCAAATGCAAAGTAGCTTTTCACTATTTGTGTACTCCTTCCAGTGCCTAACTTAATAATCTGCTTTACTTGACTTTAGGCCTGTAATTGTGTCATAGCTGCTTGGCAGCATTGGCTCCCATGGCCATAGGCAATAGGCCACACATTGAACTTTGCTTCCTCTGTGTCATTTGTCATTTGTTCTAGAGCAAAAATACTTTTATTTTTAAGAATGCATAATGACTGACTCTGGTTTCCACTTTCATTCATCAGGCAGCCCAGCCTTTCTTTGTTCGGTACAAAGCTTAGCTCTGGCAGCTTCTTTCTCCTTCTCTTCCCCCAGCCGTACAGATATGACCAGAGTAGCTTGTCCTAGTTTTTGTTGTTTGAATTACAGCCTGACCCCATGTCTTTTCTTATATTTCAGTGTCATCTAAGACAGGCATTTTTGGTTTCTGTGTGTTGAATTTTTCCTTGAAATCTAAGGATTTGCTTTATCTGGCTCTTAACTGTCTGTTCCTCTCTGGTTCCTCTTCTAGGAGTTCCTAGCCTCTGGATGAGTTCCTTTCCTTACCGACTTCACTTAGTCTTCCGGTTGTTACTGCAGGGACTTGCACCGTAGCTCACCACCCTTTCCAGGGTTACTTGAATTTTCAGATTCTCACATGACATATTGCCTAGTATGTGACTTGTCAAGTTTCATTTTGGGAATGCCTCTGAACTCTGCACCAAAGGAAAGAAAGGTGCCAGAGATCAGGATGCAAAAGATGGAGAATACAACTGTATCTTCACTCTAAAGATTATGAACACAGCTGTGTCACTTTTGAGGGTCCTGGCCAGAGATCTATGAGTCTGACTTAGCCAGACCCACGTATGTTTTTTCTGACTTTTATTAAGGGACTCAAAATGATCTAATGTCATGATGTTATTGATATGCCTTATGAAAGCCAAGTCTGACAAATTTTAGACTCAGAAAGAATGGGGCAGAAGAATTTTGTAGCTAAAAAGGAACACTTCTTCAGTGAAGGGCTTATTTCTAACCATCACTTAATTCTAAATCAAATTTGGAATTTTAGATCACCTTAGATTTGTTAAAATCATAAATTACTTATTATTTAATGCCTCATGGTTAATCTCCCACCTCTAAACCTGCGTGTACTGAAGGCATCTGAGATTCCCGGGCTGTAGAGCAGTGAGGAGTGAGAAGCCAGACTGCCAGTGCGCCTCTCCTGTCTTAGTCACCTCATGCTGGGACAGACACCTGACACCAACAGTTTAAAGGTGGCGTGTTACATTCTGGCTCCAGTTTCTGTTCCTACTTGGCCAGCCAGCCCCACAGCAGGAGGAAGACAGCTGCTCATTTGAGTTGTGGCCTCCGGGATGCAGGAGAAGGGAGGCGCTGGGGACGCCATACAGCACACCTTTCCTTGGCATGCCCTAGCCTCTTCTTACCCATCTGCATGATTAGTGCAAAGCCAGCTGTACTGCCCTCCCTTTTTTTTAAAAAGTACATATGGGTTTTGCATGAAGTTCTAAGGCTAAGGCTCTTTTATATTCTTGATTGGCATACTCCTACTATGCTAACTGATGAATGAGTATTTGTTATTTTTTAAAGAGAGTACAAATTAGAATTAAAATAGAAAACATTCTTATTTGTACTCTTTGTACTGCCCTCTTGATCTAGACAACTTTCAAATTTTCCCCTGTGAACACAAGAGGCTTATGGGGGACATCCCAGAAATAAACCATAACACTGCCTAACTGCTTACTTGGTAAAACTCTGTGGAAACATATTGCACCAATTGTGTAGCTCTTTACAGAAGCAGTATCATCCTCACTGAAGAAGGACAGATTACTTTTTGTTCCTCAGGAATGAAAGAAGTAAAACATGTTTTTATGCTTTATAAAAGGAAAAGGAGAAAAATTACCTGATGTGAAAGATTTATTGATACAAGAATGGGTCCTCTAGCCACCCTAGAAATTGTCTCTTTGATTAATGTAAAAGGCTTGACCTGGTAAGCATTCACGTTACTACTTTTAAATTGTCACTGATAAAGGTTTCTTTCATATTATTAATATATTTAATATATTAATTTAGTCAGGTTTGAAAATGCTTTATCAAACATCCAATACTCACATACTATACTTAATGGTTTCTGAAAATAACCTATATATTCTGATTTAAATGAAGCAAATATTAAAGCTACAAGTATAGTGTCTTTAAATATGGTAGAAAAATTTATAAATGTGATACACACTTTTATTTCAGGGCAAGCTAGAGATGCATTTTTTGACAAATTCTTCATTCAAAGTGCTTAACTTGGAAAACATTTTTAAATGCTAAATTGAGAAATTTTGAATATGTATTTAACTTTTAGTTTATATCTGGAAGAGCTGGTGATAAATATGAAGGTCACCTGAAAGTTTGTGTAGTCAAATAATATTACCAAAAGAGATTTATCTATATCATTAAAAAGCATTTTATTCAAATAGTTTCACATGGCTTCATTCATGTGTAAGTTTTCTAGGATAGCAATATTCACTTTTTCAAGTTCATATATAAAGTAGTAAAATGTTCAAGTGGGTCTATAATTTCTGAGGAAATAGAAGTGAATGATGAATCTGTTTTTCTGAAGTTAATTTGCTAATATATTGCACTCATCTTAGGTATAAAATTGGTATTTCTAGAAGACTAGGTTTTATTAAATGTAAAATCAGGTAGCTGACTTTAAAGAACAGAAAATAGAACAGATGCACCTTAACATTGATATAGTATTTATTTTGAGAAGTTCTTACACTCTAAGAATCTCAGCAGTGTATTGTTTAATAAAGATGACTGCATAGTGTTTCTTCTGCATATGTGTGCAGCCTCTGGCCCTTCCCTTCCTTACTCTATGTGTGTCAAGACTGTATCTTGGTGATGCCCTTAGGTGGAGGTCTGTATTGAGCTGAGCAAGTCCTGTACTCTCCTTCATTGTTATAGTTATTTTCCAGTATTTAAGCCTTGCTCAGACAGCCCCTTCAGACGTGCACTGCGCTACGTAGGGGGAGATGTCTTTCTTTGAGCCTCGACCAGTCCACTGAATATAGAGCTTATGTTTTCATCACTTAGTAATCTACAAACTGCCAAGAATCATGCTGACTTAGGGCAGTTGGTGCTCTAGAGCTCTGGGTGAGAGAAAGTTTAGATTTCATGGCCAAGGAAGTTATGGACCTGATGTTCATGGGAAGGAATCAGTCATCCACTCGGTTCTTCTTTTGGGACCAAAACCCAAGACAGCCTTTCTTCTGCTGTTAGCGGAATGATTTCAGTATGTTTGTTTCTCTTTCAATTTTTTTTAAAAGCTGAAGATTTGGTATGATTTGTTTGAATATGTTTGCTTTTAAATGGCTTCTAAGATAGTTTCTATGCAGCAGTTCTGATACTTTTATTCTCTGTACTTAGCATAGTTGGTGAAGTGATGGAACTGTTTTTTCCTTCTTTTATGCTTTTATAGAGACTTTAAAGACCAGAAAATGATATTTATGCTTGTCCATTACTCTTCTGCAGCGGTTACAGCTGTATAAAGGAAGATCGATGGGCAAAGTTAACGTATCTGGGACTTGATATCTTAGACTTACTGTAATTGAACAGTTACTGATGATGTTTTGGATTATCTGGAATATACATATGTTAGGAGGGCAAAAGTTGGATTCACACAATCAATCACTTGAGGCAATACTAGAAAGGAGTCTTACTCGGCATGGTGGTGTGGCCTGTAATTCCCAGCTCTGGGAGGCTGTAAACAGGCGGATCATTACGATCTAGTAGTGAGTCCCTGAACACCCTGTGGACCCTTCTCTAAAATACAAAAAAAGAAGAAGAAGAGGGGAATCTCAGCACTTCATGGCTTCATAGTATAGGAAATTAAGAAAAGTGAAGGAAGGTAGGGCTAGAAGTGCAGCAAATGCAAAGAAAATTTGGGGCCGAATTTTGAATGTGTGTTGAGGGTACAGTGACAAGCCACAGAAAGATGAAGAATACTAATCTAAAGGAATTGAAATCTAAGAGTAGACTTCATGGCTGCTGAACTGCTTGCATCTGGGAAATGCAAAGCTCAAGGAATGACTGTAAGGAAATCTGGTAATTGTGAGCTTGTGTATTACTGTTTTGTTGCTGAGACACAATGCCTGAAACATGCACAATGCCTGAAACATACACAGTCTAAAAGAGGAAAGATTTATTTGACTCATGGTATCAGGGGCGTCAGTCCACGGCTATCTGGCTCTAGGCAGAAATATGATCATAGCAAAGGAAAGTTGTTTACCTCCTGGTAGCCAGGAGGTAGAGAGACGGAAGAACCGGGAAGGAAGGGCCTGGCACAGTGTACAACCGCCCGGTGACCTGCACTCCCCAGCTGGGGCCCTCCATCCAGCGGCCCACTCAGCTGTCGTTGGTCCCTGATGAGCACAGTGAGCTCATGGTCCAGCCGTCTCGGGGCCACACCTCTGACAGTGAAGCGCAGGCCAATCACTGAGATGTGGGTCTTCATGTTTGAAAAATGACAGTTTTCACTTATCAGTTACTACAATCTTATCGGGTAAAATGGTGCTAGAAGAAGTAAAATACGTATTTTTAAAGTAAGTATTTAAGACAAAATGAATCAGATGATCTAAAAAGAGGTTTTCATACTACTGTCTGTTTCCACCTTCTATCATGTGCCTACCTGGACGGCTAAATGAACAGAGGTCCTCAATTACAAGAGAAGCATTGCTCCAAACTTACAGGCAGCTCCGGCTTGTTTGATAACCAAGTTTCTATGCGCCAGTGTGACTTATGGAGCATGGAAATGGAAAATGGATGAAGATTTATAATTTGTCATCCATTGTTTTCTTGAGAATTATTAAATGAATCCAAATTAGAAGTATATTCATTCTTACTTTTGTATACATGTTTTAATTTTAGCTGTTTCAGTTTAATAGTTTCTCAATCACTGCATTTTAAAAATGCTCTTCGGGTAATTAAAAGAAAATGTCAGTTAAAAAAATTTGGTCGTGGATACATTTAAATCAATTTAAAACACATGATAAGAGCTTATACTGTCTCCCAAGTAGTAATTTTGGTATTCAGCAGTCTTCACCTTATTCTGAGAAAACATTTTCCAACATCCACAGTGGACACCTAATACTGTGGATAACACCAAATCTTATATCAATCTATGATTTTTTTTTTTTACTCATACATACTTAGGATAAAGTTTAATGTATAAATTTTGCATTTTGAGATGCAATTGAAAAATGGTATAAAATTTCTTTCTCCACATTTCCATAGGTATTCAACATGTGGTTTTTTTCTTGCTTCTTATAGGTTAAGAACTACCCCCCTCCTTTTTTTTCCACTTAAATGAGCCACTTTACAACTTCTCCTTGGCACATTCTAATTGCTGGCATTGTTCTTTTAGACATCAGGACCAGTATTAAGTAAGCCTTTTGAATAGAAGAACTGCCGCTCTGCAGCAGTCGGTCTGCTAGGCAGCATTGCCCCTAAGTGCCTGGCAGGCCGGCAGCATATTCATTATGGGCGACACTCTGGACAAAGCGGTGACTGCTCCGTCCTGGGTGGGGCAGCATAGTGTGAGCTTTTGTCATGCTACATTGCTGCATAGCATACAACCGGTGAATTGTTTATTTCTGGAATTTTCTATTTAATAGTTTTAGACTCCAGATACCTTAGAACACTGGTGGCAAACCTATGGCATGTGTGCTATTTTGTTTTTCCTGAAGGACAGAAGGTATCTTAAATGTGTGAGTTGCTTTCTTTAAAACATTAGTATTTAGGTTTATTGCATTGTTGGCACTTTGCAATAAATAAGCGAGCTTTGGGTTCCAGTTTGGTATTTGGTCCCCAAAAGGCTCACCATCACTGACCTAGGATAACTGAAATTGGAAAGCAAAACTGAGGACAGGAAGTGCTCCTATGAAAGAGGTGAAACAGTTCTCTCAGTTTCTAAGACAAATATCATGGACTAAATTAGCTTAATAAAACTTTGAGGTACTTTAAATTTCATACTCATTTCTAAGTTTGTTAAAAATATTTAATATTTACTTTCCCAATACAAAAATGTTTAATATACTTGACTGAATTAATAGATGGAGTATTTTTTAATGATACAATGATCTTTGAATTATCCCTGTAATGATTTGTTTTGCTTTTTTTTGTTTGTTTGTTTGTTTGTTTAGTACTGGGATTTGAACACCAGGGCCTTTGTACTGAATTACATCTGTACCAGTTCTTTAAATTTAGAGACAGGGTTTTCCAAAGTCATACATTGCCTGGGTGGGCTGGAACTTGTCCTCCTGGATTACAGGTGTGTACCACCATACCCATTTTATTTTTCACTTTTAACAGTATCATATGTAAAAGGTGCTGGAGACTTAAAGAATTGCTTCTACCAACAGCAGCATTTCTTCTTAAACTATTTCCCCAAAACATAGTAAATTGAGGAATATGTTAGTTTTAGATTACTGTTTCATCATTCAGTGTGTTAAATAGACGCCAGTTTGCTGAACATATTTTTGATCCAATTTTTTTCAATTTCTTCTTGTACAACCTCCATTTCCTTCAGCAAAAATAGTTTTAGGTTCATAAACAAGAAGCAGCTGTCTGAAATATGTTCATTGGTTGAGCTGAGTGTGTAGTGGCCCAACAAAAGTTATTTGATTTGAGTATAGAAAAATCAAAATAAACATTCAGATTAAATTCTGGCTGCTATTATAAGAGATTTGGTCTATAAATGTCTTGAAATCCACATGTAGTGCATTTCTTGAATTGAAATTTGGACAGATTTGTGCTTAAACATGGTTCAGACTAATGTCTCTTAAGTGACAAAGCTCAGTATTTTCAATTTTGCTTTTTTGATTTTCAGAGAGAAGCATTGAATCTTCATATGTCAAGGGATATATCTTAATATTATTCACTAGAGAAGAAAAAAATTGTAATCATGTTGCATGAGTGTATGTATTTAGTGAAAAGCAATGAAAGTTGTAGTTCACTGAAAAAATCAATTCAAAGAATGAAATGAACAAGGTCAGAAATATACTGAGAATGATGGCCCAAAAGACTTTTAGGAACTATAAATTGTATAAAGCTAGTCACACATTTTGTTAGATCCATACATAACTGCAGACTGATCAGCTCCTTAAGAGACCATTGCAGTAAATATTTGTGGAATGATACAATGGTAATAACTAGATATTTGCAATGGAATGGCAGGTTAAAATAAATATACTTAGAAATTCAAGTTAATTTTTATTTTATTTATTTTTTAATGTATTTGGTTGTTATAGGATCTCATTGTGCAGCTTGGACTTATCGTGATCCTCCTGTGTTTCAACCTCCCTAGTACTGGGATTACCATGCTGAGACTCTTTGGCTGGTTCAGCCTGTCCTGAGTGCGGGGCTGGGGCATGTAGTGCCAGGGATTAAGCAAAGCCCCTGAGCTAGCCTAGGCTTGCCTAAGCAGGCACTTTAGTCTGTTGAGCAACCTCACTGGCCCTCAAATTAATTTTGAAACATTTCCAGAGATCCTTCTTTTTTGAATCCTTTAAAGTCTTTACTTGTGATAGCTACAGAAAGATTAACATGCTTGAAAAAAGTCCTAAACAGCAAATCCTGACTAGTGATAAAAGTCAGTGTTAAAACTTTAAAAATGTGATTGCTTTCAAGTGAGGTATAATCTCACAGCTGGATTGTTGTTGAATTTAGAATTAGATTGAGATCTTCATGATCTCTTCACTTTAGGTTCCAAAGTATAAGATGACATTAATTGTATTATATTAAGCTTGTAGCACAGGTTATTTGAGAAAGATTGTTCTTAAATCATAGTCTGAGAAGTATTGGGACAATTTGACCTATTAGTAGGGCCAGCTCTTAAAGGCATGATATGAAGTAATATGTTCGAATAAAGGAGATCTAAGGTGATGGCTAATGTATGAACTGCTTTTTATTGTGTTATATTTCATTAGAGCACAGTGTGACAAGTTAATTACACTTTTGAAGGAGAATATTAAGACCTTACAAATTTTCTCTAGCTCCCAGTTCCTTTTTAGTTCTCAGGTACTTTTTTGCCTTTTCTTCCCTCTAGCGTGCCTGTCTGGGGTGTGTAACTGGAACGTTGAAAGAGTGTAGTTCATCTTACTCAGGTGGTTTTTCATGAAGTATAATTTTTATACTTTGTGAAAAGACTTAATAATTCAGTTTTAAAAGTACCAAACTCTGCTTGGTTTTAGAAATGTCGCTTGGGCTTTTTAATGATGAATGAAAATGAAAAGGTGACTGCGTGGATCACTCTGTAGTAGCTCCTACTTTTCACTTTGAACAAATTTTGGGACATTGAGTAAATGTTCATAATTTTAATCTGAGTTTCTTTTTCTTTCAATGAGGGTGTTAAATTGGACGTCTCTAAAGTTTATTCGAATTTTATGATTCTGTGACTTTTTGAATCAAGAATAAAATAGAAATTTTAATTTTTTTGTGTTACTGTAACAATACTTGATTAGGTAATGTATGAAGAGGAAGAAATATATTCCTGGAGGCTGGAAAGTTTGCTGTGGAGGTGCTAGTGTCCGGCAAAGAAGGGCCCACGAGTCATCCCAGCATAGCGTGCCTGGCGGGAAGAGGCGTGGAAGAGCCTGTGTCTGCTGTCTGCCTGGACAGAGGCGAAGGCCGGGCTGCACAGCAGGCACAGCAGGCCGCCTCTCCAGGAGCCGCTGAGCAGTTGCTGGCATCGACCCTTGTCAGAGGAGCCTTCATTGAGAAAGCCTCTATCTCCACTCCTTTCACATCTGCTGTCTTAGTTATTTTCTGTTGTTGCTAAGAAAAATTACCCACAGCCCAAAACTAAGAATGGAAAGGATAGCTTAGCTCCAGTCTGTGGAGGTTTCAGTCCATAATCAGCTGGCCCCAAGGCAGGGTGAGGATTGTACCTTGAGCCTCGCAGAGTGCTGACATCACAGGCCTGCACCACCACTGCCTGGCTTGAGTTAAGTTTTTAGGATGGTGTGGTGAGCAGCAACAGTTCAAGGTCATAGAGGACACAGAAAACAAGAACGAGGCCCCAGGGCCGATCCCTGTCCTTGCCCTCCTGCACAGGCTCAGGATGTTTGGCCCCAAGGCAGGATGGTGTGGTGAGCAGCAACAGTTCAAGGTCATAGAGGACACAGAAAACAAGAACGAGGCCCCAGGGCCGATCTGTTTCCTTGCCCTCCTGCACAGGCTCAGGATGTTTACAGAGTGAGGACCCTGACCCTGCTGAGTCACTTAGTTAAGCTCTGCGCCTCTCCAGTAGACACAATGTATCATCCATTACTCTTGCACTGGGAATGAAGCTACTAAGGCATTGGGACCCTTACAGAGTTACAAAGGAATAGAAGTGGTGTTATTGTATCAATTTAGGAGTGCTCAGTAAGGAAAAACAGTTTTCTGCTAAGGTGTGTGGGTTGTTCAGTTTGCAGGACCTTCACATACAGGCATACCCCCAGCTCCTTTATAAATGTTTTTATTTCTAAGACAAAGTCTTGATGGAATACCCCATTGTCCAGGGTGAGGATTGTACCTTGAGCCTCGCAGAGTGCTGACATCACAGGCGTGCACCACCACTGCCTGGCTTGAGTTAAGTTTTTAGCAGTTATTTCATGAGGAAGAAAAAAAAATAAATTGTGGATAAAGTATTCCTAACTGAACTGATGGGTGGAATCAGAGGGTAGCAAAACCTTGTCTAATTCATAAGATTTTTTTCCTCAGAGAATGATACTGAATTTTTCTGTAGTGCACATAGAAAAGCTCAATTTATGACAGAATGGCCATTTGATACTTGTTTTAAACAAGGATTTATATTTTTGAATGGCAGAAGTTTTTGTTTTAGTATCCAACGCCCAAAATTATTATTTCCTACTTATCAATTATATAATGTTTTTGCAAAATTCAGAACACAGGCAAAGGTTCAAAATCCTCAGGCTATTGAATAAAGGAATATTGATTGCAAGTTTATTTTCCTTGTAATCAGCATCTCCTTTTTATAAAATGCTGTTGATAAGAGACAATATGTTATTATTTGGATCTATTTCAAAATATTCTTACAAATATTCCTTATTCTGGATAATATTTGTCTACTGTGCATGCTTTGAAAATCAGCATAGCATACCTATGTGGAATCTTTAAAAATGAATGTCTGTTGGAAATATATATTTAAAATTAAAACACATATTTTTTGTACAGCTGACAGTTTTTTTTTTTATTTGAGAGACTCCGAATACTTTATATAAAAAAGGAGCTATATCCAGGGACAGCCTTCAAATATTTCATTTATAGTGGTGAATAGGCATAACCACAAAATGGTAAAGTAATCACTCTCCTTTAGGAGAAAAAAAATACACATTCATTTATGGCATAATTTTACCTAAACAATAATTTTTATGATGTATTTTTCAAAGGAAGAATAGAGTCTTGTATAAAATCATCCCTAATCCTTGAAAAGTTAGAAGTAAGAGTCAGAGGGAATTCAGATGAGTGGCTGGCCTGGAAATAGCTCTGAAAATTCTCTGGCTATATGACTAGCATTAGAAACTGCGTTTTTATGTGTTTCTGGGAAAGGAAGGAGTGATCCTGAGGGGATACATATAGGGCTTTTGTACTGAGCTACACTTGCCCTTTGAGTTAGATTTTATTTAAGTTCTTGAGACAGGGTCCTGCTAGGTTGCCATGGCTTGATTTTGTGATCCTCTTGCCTCTCAGCCTTCCCAAGTGCTGAGATTATACGGAAACATCACTAGGCCAGCTGTTTGATGCTTTTAACAAGTGCCAGTAATGCCTTGATGTAGCATGATATGTTTGAATATTTAACACAAAAGTCAATAATTCCTAGGCCATTTTCTCACTACCTTTTTAATTTTTCACAAATTATTCCAAGCATATGTGACATTAAAAGTTCTGCACTGATTTTAAACTTCGGTGTCACTCAAAGTCTTGGACAGGAAACTTTTGCTCTGATAATGACTTTAGAACTCCGAACATTGAACTGGATGACTGATCCCAGTGTACTGCTGCCAAGTAAGGGAAGACACTGAAGAGCGCGACGCAGACTTGCTTTGACTCACCCCTTCCTCTGGCAGAGGTTGCAGGCTGGCGGCAACAGCACGAAATCTGTGCACTTGCACATTTCAAAGCTGCTTTTCTTAGCTCCCAGAGCATTTTGTATAGAGGAAGAGCCAAAGTAAGATGTCTACAGAGACTTTCTCAAAAGCAATTCACATATAACCTACAAAGAGCCTCTTTTAGTTTCAGTCCTGTCGCTGCACTCCCCAGACTTCTGTGTAAAGCCTTTGGGAAAGCAGTGTTAAGGAAAGGCCTGATACATTTTGCTGAGCTGAAACCTGTTGCAGGATGTTTTTACCTTAGAATAGTTTAGACTTGGAAGAGTATTTCCTGAACCAGGTGGAGCAAGGGGAGCGTTAGAAGTAGGTAATCCAGCCAGTGAATTCCCCTGTAGAGTGAGTATTTGCTCCCAGATTTGCAAGACTTTCGCTTCAGTATTTACTGTGTCAGACTGTCATTCTATGAGAAGTAAAACATAAACTGCAAAATAATAACAAAGAAGATATTTCAGCCAGAATTTAAATGTTAAGTAAGATTTTCAGCTGTCCCAGATCTGATGGACCCAGATAAAATTTTTAGACTCTGGAGTCTGGAGTTGGATCAGAGCTGTGAATGACTGTGACCTATGTTTGTTTATTCTTGCTCTGGGAGATGGTGAAGGAGGTCGAGGGAGCAGTTTTTAAGGGAAGGCAGAGCTGTTCTCAGCTAGCCAGTGTTAGCCTCTGAGCTTCTGTTACTGGTGAGGCTTATTTTGGGGAGTCTAATGCAGATGTACTGGCGCTTGCTCAGGTCCAGCAAGCGCAAGGACAGAAGCATTCCCGTGCCCTCTGGGGAAGGAGTTCCCAGGCTTTAGTAAGAGCTGGTTTGTCCCCTGCTGTCTTAGCCTTCCATCCGGACCACTGCTCTGTGTGGCCCCTTTCCTCCGTCCTATCTGATGATGAGACCCACAGTGTGATGCCTTGTTGCCTACTGAGCACACACCGTTCCTTTAGGAGCCTCGTAGATGAAAGATGAAACTGAGGTGTTGTAAGATTGGTTTCTTTAAAAATTCTAATAAAAATAACTCGTTTCTGCTTGGAGAAGAATAAAAGGGCATGTGTTACAGCAGAAAATGTTCTAGTTTTGTGGTCGAGACCCGATCTTAAATCTGCCGCTAGTTGCCTTTGGGAACTTCAGCTAGCCCCTGACTCCTAATATCATCTTTTCCTCATTTATAAACCAGGGGACAATCAGTTTTATAAAATAAAAGCTTTCATTTTTAGAAGAGTAGCTCTTTAAACAGAAATTATCCTGTACAGTACATAGAACCAGGAGCAGCAGTAACAAGTGTAGAGTTTTCCTAAGAATGCGACTTCACTGCAGACAACTGTTTCCGAGTAAAAAGTTTTCATCAGTGAATAAATTCAGGTTAATTGACAGTTTTTGTTTTTTACAATGAAAATTTTACATTCCAAAATACCCAGAACATTAAAAGCTTTAAGGAAATTTATAGATGTATTTTCAAAGCCAAAAGAGTGAGTCCATAAGCAGGTTAATAGTTTGGTAGGTAAAGATTTTTCTCTGAAAAAAATCTGAAGTAGTTTACATACATTATTAGATACTAAGATTCTAAACGGTTTAGATTCTCAGCCTTATATTTTGCCTTATGTATTTATACCATGTTCGTTAGTTGCATTCATTTCTTTGTACGAATTCATAATTTCTGTCCCTGCCTTCTGGATTGGTGCACCACAATGCACATACAGG
>PVKA01047916.1:0-14063 GCA_004027165.1 Ctenomys sociabilis
AAAAAGAAATGCTTTATTACTGAATTACATCCCAGCCCTTTGTTTTTGGTAGGTGCCAATGGCACGTAGAAAACACAGCTATTAAACAGAAGTAGTATTTAAGCTAAGTTAATTAGATGTGTAGTGAGTCCTTTCTGTTCCTATTAATTTATTCTTTCATTCAAACTTTATTGAGAAGATGTATCAAGATTGGAGCAAAAAACAAGACAAGTCTCCTGGAGTTTTATTTATTTATTTATTTATTTATTTCTGTATTTTAGGGAAGGATCTACAGGGTGTTTAGGGTCTCACTAGGAGATGAGACTCGTAATGATCTGTCTGTTTATAGCCTCCCAAGAGCTGGGATTACAGGAGTGCATCACGAGGCTGAGTTTCAGTTGCCATCTCAGTGTGCCCGGGGGGTGGAGCCGGCAAGGCAGGCCAGGGATTGAACCCCCAGCCCCTGCTTTTGCTTGCAGGCACTTTAATCCGCTGAGCTATTTGGCCAGCCCTAGAACTTATATTTTAGTAGAAACCAATACTTTAAAAATATAAAATGAAAACCCAAGTAAACAGAATAGCAAGAAGATTGGTTAGGAAGTCTGTGTGAGAAAAGATGTTTGTACAGAGAGCTGTTTATGGAAAGCAGATTTCTGGGAAAGCATATTTCAGGCAAAGAGCACCAAGGGCTGAGGAGTCACTTGAGGCCCAGTAAGAAAGTAAAGGAAGATGAAGAGAGGTGGTGAGGAAGTGTGCATGAAGGGTTCTGAAGACTGAACTCAGAGGACTTTGGACCTGGTTCAAGTTATAATGGGAATTTATTGGAAGATTTTGACTTGATCTGACTGGTTTTAAAGAATCTGTCTTGCTGTGTGGAGAGGACTCAAGAAGGACACGGTATAATTATGATATAATAAACATAGGTTGCGCTAGAGTTGGGATAGAAAAAACTTGAGAAAGTAACATATACAGTTGAAACTGAAGGGTGACCAGGACTTAACCTTTGGGGGGGGGGGGGGGTGAGGCGAGTTGCTAGAAATGTTCCAAGCCCAGGAAGAGGAATCTGCTTTGCTGGGCACCTTTGAAGATGATGAGGCCCTGGGGCAGAAGTGAAGGGGAGCTGAAGATCCTCACTATACTGTGTGTGGTGACAGGGCAGTGAAAGCTGTGCTTGCCAAAGGGCCTGGAGCTTAGGTAACATTTCTCCATTAAGAACTCAGTCTTAAAAACACAAATCAGCCCAGCATGGTGGCTCATGCCAGCACTTGGGAGGCTGAGGCAAGAGGATTGTTGTGATTTCGAGACCAGCCTGAGCTACAAAGTGAGCTTAAGGCCAGCCTGAACTGCATAGTGAGACCCTGTCTCAAAAAGGAAAAAAAAAAACAAAACCCCACAAATCACAGGGCAGAAAGGATCAGCTGTATTTGGAGAATTGTAGTCAATATGTACTGAAATTCTGGTGCCCATAGGAATCAGTGGGAGAGAAAGAATATGGGTCTACTTTTTCTGCATCTTCCTTGAGAGGCATGGAGGGTGAAAGGTTGGGGATTTACATTTTGAGGGCTGCTTAGGATACTGGTTCTTCTGTTATCTAAAAAAGTTGCCATCGTTTGACTTTTGAGGAGTTTCATTTTTAATCATCCAAATGATTATTCTTTTAAAAATTTGTTTGCCATAAATTATTAAGTAGAAATGGAGTGTATAAAGTTTTTTGTTTGTACACATTAACTAGTATTGTGATTTTTTTTTTTTTTTTTCCTGGTGGAACTGGGGATTGAACTCAGACCCTTGTGTTTGCCAGGCAAGCACTTATTCTACAGAGTATCCCCAGCCCCTATTTTTATCTATTTTTAAGCCATTTCACTTGGTGACTAGATCAGAGTTTCCTTATGCTGAGACATATAATTCTAGTTTTTACTTTTATTCATAATATTGCAGTGAGCACATGCCTGCAAAAAAACTTCTTACATTGCTTTTTGTTCCCTGTTAGTGTTTGAAATAGGCCCTACCACACTGTACCTATTTCACTTCTTTGGGGCTACTGGACTATTTGTTAACAGTAATTAAGGAACTTTTTTTTTTTTTTTAATAAACTGCAGAAATTATGGAGAAGTCTGGTGAGGAAGGAATGCCTGATCTTGCCCATGTCATGCGCATTTTGTCTGCAGAAAATATCCCAAATTTGCCTCCTGGGGGAGGTCTTGCTGGCAAGTAAGTAGAACAAAAAGCCTTTTTGTGGTTTGGAAAATCAAAGTTGGGGTGCCCTACCACTGAGCTATTAGTAATTTAGGGTGAAAATATGAATCAGAAGTATATGTCATCTTTAAGGGCCGGGGAGATGGCTCAGTGGAATAAATGCTTCCCTGGCAAGCACAAGGGCCTGAGTTCAATCCCCGGTTCCACCAAAAAAAAAGTATATGTCATCTTTAAAAGGTATAGAGATAATCTAGAGATTGAGTTGATGTTTCTTGTATTGAAGAACTTTTTAATTTAGTTTAAAACTTTACCTAAAAATAAATTTAATAAAAGAATTTGTCATACTTTGAAGATGAAGGATTTTTCTTGCTAAATATGAACAAATGGATTATACAATGACCGTCAAACACTGAGAGAAATGTAGAATCTATTCTTGGCAATGTTTAGTTTGGCAGTTTTATAATGTAGTCCAAAATAAAGTACTTTTGAAAAATGAACTTAAAAGTGTGCAATAAAGTACAGATCTATTTTTTTCTTTAGGCGCAATGTTATTGAAACTGTTTATAGTAGACTGAACCCACATAGAGACACTGATGGGGTAAGTTTTATTTCCTAAGCATTTAAAATAATTTTACAATATAAATATTGTATATGATCCTATTCACATAATAAGGTCTATAATAAATTAATACTGTTTTGCATTTTATAGAATCAGTTAAAGTTTTAGAAAACATATTAAAATTGAAGTAGCAGTACAGTTCTCTTTTGTGTATAGTCATTTTCTTGGCATCAGGCCATTTTGTTTGGGCTATCCCTATTTCCTCCCTATATGTCTTCCTTCTTCCTTACTTTATCCCTTAACTTTGAGCCAAGAATTTACTTTTAAATATCTCACTTTCTCCTGCATGCTGCTCCCAGCACCAGAAGTTAGTGAATTATCATTTTCCCTGTGTGTTCAGTTGAAAATCCGAGTGTATTTCCTTCTTGTATCCATGTCTTACCATTACCTGAATGTTGAACCTGAGATAAACCATCTTTACTGTACTCTTGTGCTTGAGCACAGCAAAACTCATCCCTTTACCCTTTATTGTGTTGTCGCTATGAGTATTGCTGCACTACATCCTGCTTTTCTCTGTAGTTTTAATACTTGCACTAGAATTCTTTTTTTCTTAATGTGGCGTTCAATCTTAGAATTTCTAATGTAAATGTGAGATTTCTCATAGAATTTTCAAGTTTTGATCCAGCTAAAAATAAAATACTTTTTTTTTTTTTTTTTTTTTTGTCTTTTTGAGACAAGGTCTCACTATGCAGTTCAGGCTGGCCTTAAGCTCATTTTGTAGCTCAGGCTGGTCTCGAACTCACAACAGTCCTCCTGCCTTAGTGAAACATATAATGTGAAAATTAAGGGAAGAATAAAATTCCTTGAGAAGAAGTAGAGCCTTGAGTAGGAGTTACCATCTCAGTTACATTGTTTTCCAGGACTTGCTATTGCATAGCAGTAAGTATAATTTATTTTTCTCAGCAATAGAATCACAGTGAAAAGGAAGATTCCATGAATACTGCTCTGCAGTGGTAGCGTGTGGCATAAGTGAGGTAAATCCCACTGGCCAAGTATCTTAGTCCCGAGCAGTGGTGGTGAGTGCAGGGCACACGTGCCGCTGTGGTCTCTTCGCTGTTGTTGAAAGCTCTGAAGTGTTTGCCATCACTGGGCTAGAGCACTAATTCTGAGTCTTTCTTTCATAGTTAGTACCTCAACATATTAAACATTTTATCTAAAACTGTGATTATTAATTTAAAAATAAAGATATCATGTGATATATTTAAAATTCCGTCAAGCAATTGAGTGTAGGATGTTGACACAACTAAAAAATGGTGGCAGTGTGAAGATTGAGGAAGTGAGAATCCTAGCTGTTCAGATAGATTATAGATTATGGTTACTCCAGCACTCGGAACAGAGGGCATAGACCTGTAGAAGGTACTTACTGATTCCTTACAGGCATAGATGTACTCCTATTTCCTCAGCTGTTCAGAATACCATCCCAGTGTGTAATCTTAGAAAAATTATACCTCGCTGAATTTCTTAGTCCCTCAAGAAAGCTTTTATTTCAAGTTTTAAAAAATGCTTAAAAACACTGCATTTCTTTTTAGCATATACCAAGGATGACTTTTAAGCTTTTTAAAATGAAATAATGATACCTATTAGTTACATAATGTATATAAATGGGAAACAGGACCATAAAAACAAGGGCAAATGCTTAAGGTATAAAAATTATTCTAAATAAGATTTTTTTTTTTTTTTTTTTGTCTTTTTGAGACAGGGTCTCACTATGCAGTTCAGGCTGGCCTTAAGCTCACTTTTGTAGCTCAGGCTGGTCTCGAACTCACAACAATCCTCCTGCCTCAGCCTCCCAAGTGCTGGGATTACAGGCATGTGCCACCACGCCCGGCGTAAGATTATTATATTATCATATAAATTTAGGATTACATACTTACTTCCCTTCACATAAAAACCTTCTATTAACTCAGTGGATTGAACACTGGCAGTCTGCCACGTAGAGTAGATGGAGGCAGGCTACTAAAAGATGAGGTGGGGGCTGGGGAGATGGCTCAGTGGAATAAGTGCTTCCCTGGCAAGCTCAAGGGCCTGAGTTCAATCCCCAGTTCCGCAAAAAAAAAAATAAAATAAAATAAAAGATGAGGTGGCGTCCCTGTTTATACTCGTGCTAAGTATAGTGTCTATTTAGAAACACACAAGAAAAATATGTTTTGTAGTTTAGGAAAGAGTTAAAGAACGATGTAATATAGACTGTACGAGCTGGAACAGTAGCTTGGTGGGAGGGTGGTGCTTGTCTAGCATGCACTGAGGCATGGGTCCAACTTCCAGCACTGGGCTGGGTGTGCAGATTAGCTATATGTGGGGCGGTGAGTGTGATAATTTCCATGTGCACCATTCAGGGATTGCTGTAAAAGTTCAACTAAAAAAGTCAGTTTCTTGGAGAGAGATGAGATTTGAAGAGTGACTTGAATGGCAGTAAGTAATGTGATGAGGAAGATGGCATTCCAAGTGGAGGAGACAAGAACAAAGCAAACTGTCTTTAAATATGTGGCATCTTTTTGGGCTGCTGCAGAGAATTGCTGTGGTGAAAAGAAAGAAGGGAGCCTGCAGAACTGTTTGCTTTTGAACTCTTTGAACTTTATTTTTGGGTGAGGAACTACCATATTTGGAAGTTACAATGATAGACTCACTGGATGAATATGATCAGAATGCATATGCATGTATGAAAATGCCACAATGAAAACAAGTATTTTGGAAACTTAATTAACAATATATTTCCATATATATGGTGATAACAACGATAGGCTCAGTGGAATATCCATGTCAGTTTTGATAGAAACATTATCGTTAATGTACTAGAGATGTTAGAAGTTAAGTGATTATGAGTAATTGCAGAGATGAAACAAACATCATTATTGGTAAATAAAATATATGGATTAGAGAAAGTCACTAACAATATTAAAAACTGACTTTGCAGCCCAGAATCCTATTTTGGGAAAAATTATTATGGCCCTCTTAGGATAATAAGTATCTTTAAAAAATGTTGAGTAAATAACAGAAATGTACTCAGTATACCAAAGAAACATTTCGGAAGAATAAAATGTAAACATTTTAATTGAGTTCTTAGCTCTTTATCCATTATAGGAATCACTTAGGCATGGTCTGCTTTGTAAATGAAGTGTGATGGTATCAGGTGACCCAATAACAGGAGCTGGTAGTCCGCTTACCAGAGCCTGATGGAAATATAAGAAGAGGAGCAAGTTTGAAAGTATTGCAAGAATTAAGCTTTTAAGGCTGACTCACACCTGTAATCCCAGCATTCAGGAAGCTGAGGTAGGAGGATTTGCTAGTTCAAAACCAGCCTGGGTTACAAAGTGAGCCCAAGGCCAGGTTGAACTGCATAGATTGGCCCTATCACAAAAAGACCACCCCCCCAAAAAATAATAATGTTTCATTCATTTTTCTTATATTCAAAAACTTTGGATAATATATTTCAAAAAAGTTTAATTGAATATAAGCAAGCCAGTAATCAACTAATGTTAAATATATTCCAAAAGTCTAATGAAGTTTGGGGGGGAACCTTGAGTTTTTTACTAACCTTGTTATTTTAGTTCAGATTTTTGGCATATATTCATTCAAACAATATTGATATACTCCCAGTGTGCAGTGTGGTTTTTTTTTTTTTTTTTTTTTTTTTTTTTGGTGGAACTGGGGATTGAACTCAAGCCCTTGCGCTTCCCAGGGAAGCACTTACTCCACTGATTCATCTCCCCAGCCCCTTGTACTCCTAGTTTTTAAGATGAAATATAGGGGGCCCTGGAGATGGCTCAGTAGAATAAGCACTTGCCTGGAAAATGCAAGGGCCTGAGTTCAATCCCTGTTTCCAGGAAAAAAAAAAGAAAAGAAAAATATGGGAGGGCAGAGTACTGGTGCTTAGTCAAGGGCTTGTCTGTGATACTCATCATTTTCTCAATGGAATGCATGTCCCCTATAGAGTAATTGCCTAAAAGATAACCCTGCCCACCATAGACTCTGGAAAAGTAAAACAACATTTTATCATTAAATGGTATTAGGCAAGGCTCTGATATCATAGCATTTTTTTTTCCTGAAAATATTATTTCTATTTTTAACTAAAATATAAAGTCTGTTAGAGCTGAGATTTCATCTGATCCTTTTTTTTAAAGCTTGTCATCCCATTACCTACAACAACCCTGCATGTGGTAAGACCTCAGTAAATACTTGTTGGGCAGGCCGTGTAGTTCGTTAATAGCCTAGTCCACACAAGGTATATGTCCAGCACTGCAAAAGGAACAAATTCTTACTTGCCTAGGATGTACTTATATTTGCTTATAATACTTTGCTTAATATTTTGAAAATAAATTGAGGTTGCTACTTGGTAATGAAAGCACTTTTTCTTTGCTTTTTGAAAAAAAAAATTAAAGATAAAAAAAAAGTGCTTATTCCACTAATTGATACAGTTTCGAAACAACAGTGGTTACTGCATTTATTATCTTCAGAGTAATTGCTCACATTACAAGATATACAGCATGAAAAAATGATATAAGCACAAACCTTTCTTTTTTTGAAATTATAGAAATTACTATAACTTACTATTTACTTTTCCTTTTCTCCTTTCCCCACCCTAGTTTTTCTTTCTTTTGAACAGTTTCTTCCCATTTCCCAATATCTGTTGTACATTTTGGATCTTATTTACTTTTTTAGCTTCTTATACTACAGAGACAGCACAGTATTTACACGTTTGTGTTTGGCTTATCTCACGTAGGAATATGGTTGCAAGTTGCAACCATTTATCTATAAAAGTCTTTTAATAGCTGAGTAGTACTCCTTTGTATAAAAATACCACATAGATTTTATCCATTCCACAGCTGATGGGCATTTGGATTATTGCCAAGATTTAGGTATTACACATTACGCTGCTGTGAGTGTGCGCACACACACACCACTGTGGTGCGATGTTTTTAGTTCTGGGAAGATCCCAGAAGGGAAGTAGCTGGATCAAGTAGGGCCTGTGATCCTAGTCTCCCAAGGAATTTCCACAGTCCTTGCCATAGTTTACACTCCACCAACACTATAGAAGGGTTCTTCTTCCCCCACAGCCCTGCCAGCATGTTATTGGTTGATTTCTTGATGACAGCCATTTTTTCTGAAGTGAGATGGAATCTCAATGTTGTTTTAATATGTTTCTCTCAAATGACCAATGGTGTTGAACATTTTCCGTGTTTGTTTTGCTGTCTGTATTTCTCTATCTGAGTAGTGTGTATTCATCTCAAATGCTTATTTTTGGATTAGTCTTAAATTTGGGGGAAGGGGATCTGATCTTTTTTTTTTAAGTTCTTTATAGATATGTTCTAGATATAAATCCTTTGGTGGGCTTGTTGGCTAAAATGTTTTCCCACTGTGGGTTGTTTTATTACTTTTTCCATCTAGTGGCTTGGTGATTTCTATATATACCTTTTTTTTTTTTTTTTTTTTTTTTTTTTTTTTTTTTTTTTTTTTTTTTTTTTTTTTTTTTTTTTTTTTTGGCAGAACCAGGGATTGAACTCAGACCCTTGCACTTGCCAGGGAAGCGCTTATTCCACTGAGCCATCTTCCAGGCCCCTAAAGAAAGGCAACTCTTTTTTTATCTTTCGGAACCAGGCATTGAACTCAGACCCTTGCGTTTGCCAGGGAAGAGCTTATTCTATACAGTTCAGGCTGGCCTTAAGCTCACTTTGTAGCTCAGGCTGGTCTTGAACTCACAGCAATCCTCCTGCCTTCTGAGTGCTGGGATTACAACCATGTGCCACCACACCTGACCCACAGCTTTCTAATAAAAGGAAAGCCTAGCTGTTAATTGTTTGGTGTATTCCCTATCAAGTTTGGATTTTGTCCACAAAGTCTTTTTTTTTTTTTTTTGTCTTTTTGAGACAGGGTCTCACTATGCAGTTCAGGCTGGCCTTAAGCTCATTTATAGCTCAGGCTGGTCTCGAACTCACAATAATCCTCCTGCCTCAGCCTCCCGAGTACTGGGATACAGGCCTGCGCCACCATGCCCGGCTCTCAGTGCTTCTGTTGTAATATTTAGTTTTTAGACCCATTTTGACTTGAGTTTAGTGCATGGTGCTAGACGTGGGTCTAATTTTAGTCTTCAGCTTGTAGATAGCCAGTTTTTCCAGCACCGTTTATTGAAGAGGCTATCTGAAATTCTATTTTTGCAGTTTTAAGTTCTCTCCTCAGAAGTTTGTTATTGTACCATTGAATAAAGTAGCACTGTAAGTTGATTTTCTAGGGTAAAAGGCGAGCTGATACTTGACCCAACTCCTACTTGTGCCATATTGTGTACATGTGTGTTTTGTAGGTTGTCTCAATACCCTTCTTGTACATGTGTAGCTGAGAATCAGATAGCTAAGTGAAGCTGACTCCAAAACCTATTTCCTTTATTTATTTCATGACTCTGAAGATATTGAGAGTGTGGCTGTCTGTAACCCCACTGCTCCGCCATCAGAGAAGAGTCGCTTTTGTATGTCATTGTCTTAATATATTTCTTTAATGAGGAACATTTTGTAAAGCTGTTGAAACTAACCATTGAAGTCTGGTTCCTTTTCAATTAATGTATTATTTAGAAACACATTTTAATTTATGCTAATCCAAACACTTTTTAAAGCTGTTAGATCTTTAAGAAGGGAAGGAAAACAACACAGCTTGGTCTCTTTTAAACCTAAAAGAATCTCCATTTTGTTTTCACATTATTAAAGGGAGTGGAGTATATGTGCTATCTTCACATGTTTGAGAATTTCAGTTAGAAAGGTTTTTTAAACTGATACACATGGTGTAGGTCTCCACATAAACATTTTTTAACTAGTGGTCTTTTAAGTTTTCTCCACCATTTTAATAACCATTTGAGGGGCCGGGGAGATGGCTCAGTGCAGTAAGTGCTTACCTGGCAAGCGCGAGGGCCTGAGTTCAATCCCTAGTTTTGCCAAAAGAAAAAACAAAACAAAAAAACACCATTTGAGGAATTCTTCTCCTGTGAGCTTTTCCTATATGTATGTATGTATGTATATATATATATATATATATATATTTTTTTTTTTTTTTTTTTTCCTGAACTATGTGGTAGGAGGATGTGGTAGGAGGATATATATATATAGTAAAAGTTAGATTTTGTTCATTTTTTGTCTTTTTTTTTTTTTTTTTGAGACAGGGTCTCACTATGCAGTTCAGGCTGGCCTTAAGCTCACATTGTAGGTCAGGCTGGTCTTGAATTCACAACGGTCTTCCTGCCTCAGCCTCCCAAATGTGTCCATTTGTTTTTAAAATGTGCTTGGATCCTCCTAACCTACTTTTCTCTAGTTTTTCTGTATTATATCTTGGTATACGGCTATATATTTTCATGAGTTTTAAACATCCCATCTGATGTTTGTAAAACTTAGCAAAAATACTTAAGATTTTAATCTTTGCTATATGTTTACATTTTAGATTTTAATATAAAATAATTTTCTTCAGTTATTTTCATCAGTATTTCCTTAATAAGTGTGTTAGGTGTATTAGGCACTTCTGTGCAAAAACCATTAGCATAATACATTCAGGGAAACATTGAGATGGACATTGAGATTAAGTACACCTGCGCACAAATCTGTGAACTCTGTCACATTAACAGTAAGGGACAAATCTTTCTGAGCCTTAGTTTCCTTTCAGGTAAACATTGACACTTTTTAGTGTTATGTCATAGGGGACCTATGAGAATTAAAAGACAATGTACATAAATGTTAATTTTTCTGAACTATGTGGTAGGAGGATATAGAAAGGAATGTGAAATTACCTTTAGGAGTTTTACAGCTGAGTACAGTAGCACACACTTGGGATCCCAACACTTGGGATGCTGAGGCAGGAGGATTACTAAGAATTCAAGGCCAGCGTGGAATACAGAGTTTATAAACCTTGTCTCAGAAAACCGAAGTTTAGGCTGCAGAGATAGCTCAGTGGCTTAAGCGCCTGCCTGCCTAGCAAGTGCAAGGTCCTGAGTTTGGTACCAGAAAATAAGAACCCCAAAACCATAGTTTATAGAGTTTTATGAATAGTTGAAAGGTAGAGTTAATTGCTGTAATAGATGTGTAAAAATAGGTGTGCTGTGTGAACCTTAAGAAATTCAGGTAAAAAGAAAGTGCAAGAACCTAAATCTGATACTAACAAAAGCTCATGAAAGAATTATGTAATGGTATTTTGAAAAAAATCTCACGTAGGGCTGGTGAGATAGTTCAGTGGAGTTAGCGCCTGCTTAGGCAAGTGCAGTGACTGGGGTTCAGTCCTGCACCACATGACAGACTGGCCCCTCCCCCAGGCACACTGAGCCAGCCACAGAGTCTGGGCATGGCATGGTGGCTCACCCCTGTACTCCCAGCACTGGGGCAGCTAAAAACAGAAAGATCACTATGAGTCTGAGCTGTGTAGTGAGACCCACTACCAAACACATAAAATTTAAAAAAAAATCTAAGCATACAATGTCTGGGGAAGGTATTTTGCCCCACCCGTCATATGTCTAGCATAATGGGAAAATGTAACTTGTCATAAGGTTAAAGTTACTTTAAATGGGGCCAGGGAGATGGCTCAGTGGAATAAGTGCTTCCCTGGCAAGCACTAGGGCCTGAGTTCAATCCCTGGTTCCACCAAAAAAAAAAAAAAAACTTTAAAAGTAGTCATGAGCTAAAGTTTGTTTTCAATCCAGTGACTGTGTAAATTCTTCTGTTCTTGAGTTACTGGATTTGTGTGTATTTTTTAATATACTGTTAAAATTTCCCTAAGCACTGCTATTGTAGCAGTTCACAGAAATAGATGCTTTATTTCTTGAGCCCTCCAAAATGGACTCAAATACAAATGTAGCTTTTGATCCTGGCTTATCAATAAGTTTAATTCTTAATAGAGTGTGGCCTCTACGAGATTCTCAACCATAGATGTATCAGAATTATCTGGAGGCTCCAAAAATCTCCAGTCTACTGCAGCTCTGGTTCTTTGACTGGAACTTTGGCATCTGTATCATTTTAAAAGCTTCACAAGTGACTGTGATGTGAAACCAGGGTTAACAGTCACTTCTGCATGTAAGTCAACTGCTCATTTAAAGTAGATACTGTCTTAATAGTCCACAGTTTAAAGATGGATGAGATTTTTGATCATTTGGGGGTCACAGCAGGTATGCTAGGCCCCCCCTGAAGTAGAATTCCTTTTGGTAGTCCTGATGAAGGTTTGTGAACAGGGCACACTCATTGATCCACCTTTACCTTTCCCAAATACATTCAAATAAGAATCTTTTTATTTAAGGATTATCTCTTCCTATTGTAGGGGAAAAAATAAGCGTTACTGAAGAACATATTTTATTGTGTGTACATAATAAAATTTCCAAAACTAATAGGAATGCCTGTATACCTTTTTCCTAGTCTTAGTAATTAACATTTTTCTATGGTTGCTTGTCTGTTTTTATGTGTGTACAGATAAACACTTATCTTTGGGCTAAACTCTGATAGCAAATTATACACACCATAATAATTTAATGTAAACATTATAGCTTGCAGCTTTGAAGAATGAGGACATTTTTTTTTTCATAGCCATAATACTGTTATTGACACTATGAAATTTAATAATAACTTGTAATACCATGTAATAATGGGTCCAGATTTCTTAGCTAAGCCTAGAATGATTTTTGTCTTTTTGTGTCAGGGTCTCACTATGCAGTTCAGGCTGGCCTTAAGCTCACTTTGTATCTCAGGCTGGTCTCAAACTCACAACAATCCTCCTGCCTCAGCCTCCCGAGTGCTGGGATTACAGGCATGCGCCACCACACCCGGCTCTATAAGAGTTGTTTTAAAACATGATCTAGTCAGGTTAAACCAGTAGTGAAGCACATAAAACAGATTTTAGTCACATACTTTTTGTCATTATACTTTGAGGAATTTGAGCCTAGTTTTTATAGGAGTATGATTGTTTTCTTATGGTATCCTTTGATTTGACCTATTTGCTGTTTTCCTGTATAGGAGAAGTTAGCTTTATTAGATTCTTTGTAACATTTTTTTGGTATGAATGTAGGATTATGGTGATATTTCACAATGCCTCACTCAGGAGGTGTATAATGCACTTGTCTTGATTTTAGTTTATCAGCTTAATTATAATCTGCTTGGATGATTAGAACTTGTTATACTGACAAGATGAAGTAGCTATTGTAGAAACCTGTAAGTTTTCTAGAATTTAATAAAAGGATTGAGCAGTTTGCTATTCATCCTTATATCTTACAGCAGTTAAAATAACCTGCATTTAGAAACAAAAGTAGATAAAACTATTGCCCACCAAGGGTCCTAATTCATCTTAAAATCTAGTTTAATTGGTGGAGTTTCACAGTTTGCATCATCTTTTTCTACTTATCATTGAACAGAAAGAAACTAATGTTTTGACAGCCTGCTTTTCTTAATCCTTTTTCTTGCTTCAGAGTCTAATTTCCTTTTCATTATAGCCAATGAATTTTTAAAGAGTAAGTTACTTTTAGGAAATGTTTGTGTTGCTGTTGAATTATAAAAGCAGAATAAATTTCACATTACATTTTAAATAGTTGAAATAGAACAAACTAGTTAATTTGTTAAGAATAACTTTCAAGCTATTATAACTAGAAGTTTTTATTAATTTACACAGGTAAGAATTGATACTTGATAAAATGTTTTCATGCTTAGATTACATTACTCATGGTAGAGAAATGAGAATTTTGTGTGATATGTTATGAAATACATGTGATATCCTAGTTTGTCTACTGACACTGGGGTCTTGAATCTTAAAAAAAGGCCTCCGATGAAGCAGAGGAAAGTGGATCACAGGGAAAATTGGTGGAAGCTCTCAGGCAAATGAGAATTAATCATAGGGGAAACTACCGACAACTCCTGGAGGAGATGCTGACTAGTTACAGGCTAGCTAAAGTAGAGGGAGAAGAGAGCCCTGCTGACCCAGCTGCCGCAGCCGCTTCCTCGGACAGTGATGCTGGAAACCCAGTGACAATGCAGGAGAGCCATACTGAATCAGAAAGTGGTCTTGCTGAATTAGACAGCTCTAATGAAGATGCAGGGACAGAGCTGAGTGGTGAAAGAATATGACTTTTTCGGGCAATATTTTTGTGATCTTTGATTCAGTTTATTTAGGAAGTATAATGTGTGTATTTATATAACCATTTTGTTATTTGACTCTTGGAAAACTAGTTTTATTATATTCATATAGCCTTGTTTTTTAAAAAGGCCTTTGCATACACCTTTATGAGATAGTTTTAAAATTAACTATTTATAGTACTTTGGATTTAATGAAA
>PVKA01047917.1:0-14067 GCA_004027165.1 Ctenomys sociabilis
AAAAAAAAAAAAAAAAAAAAAAAAAAAAAAAAAAAAAAAAAAAAAAAAAAAAAAAAAAAAAAAAAAAAAAAAAAAAAAAAAAAAAAAAAAAGAGATTGTGTGGGCCTTTTGAGTTCCATGTCCCTTCAGGCATGAGTGATATTGAAGCCATTCCTAACTACCACACATCAATCCTAGCTACCAGTGGCTTGATTAAATCTTATGTTAATGATGCCTTTCAACTTGCCGTCTTCCTAGTGTCATCTGTACAACTAATAAGCCTAACAGCTATATTCTGTTTTTTTGAGACAGAGTCTCACTATGTAGTTCAGGCTGGCCTAGAATTCAGAGCCATCCACTTGCCTCAGGTTCCTGAATGCTAGAACTATAGGTATGCATGATGCCCAGCTCAAAAGCTGTTTTTTTGTTTGGTTGGTTTTTTGTTTTGTTTTGTTTTTGAGACAGGGTCTCATTATGCAGTTTAGGATGGCCTTGTGCTCACTTTGTAGCCCAGGCTGCTCTTGAACTTGCAACAATTCCTCCGGCCTCAGACTCCCATGTGCTGGGATTACAAAAATGCACCATTATACCCAGGTCACTTTTAATTCCTTACTCCTCAGCTATGTTTCATTTTCAGACAGCTGATATTCAAACTGGCCTCTGTACAGTGACACCTCACTCCGAATCCATATAAGGTAAAATGCTTTGTTTGAGTACTAATGACATCAGTATGGGCAGAAAACTGAAGTGGAATGATGTAGGCCTTACCCTTCTGAAATGGAGACTACTTACCGAGCTGTCCTGGGTTCTAGTATCTCAACAAAAAGGAGATTAATCTTTTAGTCTCTCTCTCTCTCTCTCTTTTTGCGGTACTGGGGACTGAACTCAGGCCCTTGCACTTGCCAGGCAAGTGCTTATTTTCTAGGGAGCTATCTCCCCAGCCCTTTTAGTCTCTGACAGATTTCCTTAGAATAGAATTTAAAGACATTAGAAATATATCAATTAAAAAACCTAAAACATCTTTTGGTATGACTTACAAAGATCCAATGGAGACTGAAAAACAAAACTGTTCACAGATAACATACGGAAGAGGCTTCTGGTTTTTTTGTTTTTGAGACAAGATCTCACTATGGGGAGCTGGGAATATAGCTCAGTGCAAAGGCTCTGGGTTTAATCCTTGGCTGACCTTAAACTCACTATGTAGCCCAAGCTAACATCAAATACATAGTGATCCTCCTGCCTCAGCCTTATGAGTGCTGGGATTAGAGGTATGCACCACCATGCCCAGCTGCAAGAGGCTTGTTTAGCAGGTAAGTGTACTATGGGACACAGATAGAAGAAAAGATGTTCATTAAGAGTTGAATAGAATTACCATTTCTCCAGATTCTTATTTTCCTGAAAGAGGTGGTCAGCAGCACAGTTTATATCCATGACACATGGACAGAATGTATGTCTGAAAGTGTGGTTTTAAAGTTCACTTTTGAGTTTGAGATCAAATCCTGGTTCCATCACTATTAAGCTGTGTGACTATGGACAAGTTACTTCTTATGCCTCAGCTTCCTGAGTCATTAACAAGGGAAAGAAGAACAATACATCCCCTAGATGGCCTTATGGGTATGAGATCATAAATTTACCCTAGCAGTTTGGTGGGAGTAAGGGCTCAAATAGTCAATAACGACCATTCACATGTAGCATACCTCCTAAGCCTTTAAAGTCCTAGATTAGACTGTCATTCTTGCCTTGGTTCTTTTGCTGTAAAATGAGGCTAAAATGCAAGGTCTAACTTCGATCCCTGGTACTGGGGGAAAAATTAGGCTAATCTATATGAATGAAGGCTGGGGAGATAGTTCAGTAGAATAAGCACCTGCCTGGTAAGTGCAGAGTGCTGAGTTCAATCCCCAGTACTGAAAAAAAAAAAAAAACCATGAATGGTTAGTAGATTTTAGAGATGTAATCCCAGCACTCGAGATGCTGAGGCAGGAGATCCTTGGGAATTTGAGACCAGCCTGGGCTACAAAGTGAGTTCAAGGCCAGCCTAAATTGCATAGCAAGACCCTGTCTCAAAAAGACAAACAACAAAAATGAAAACACCAAATATACACCAACAAAAAAAATAAAAGCTATGAAGGGCATAGGGATATAGCTTAGTAGCAGAGCACCTAAGCACTTGTCTAGCATGTGTGAGGCCACAGAGTTGATTCCAAACACAGGGGGAAAAAAATAAAGATTAGGAGAACATTATCTCAGATACAGAAGGAATTTGTAGGTAAGCCCAATACATATTTTTTTCTTTCTCTATGAATGGTAAATGTGTGATCCTTAATACAGGATTCAAAACTATATTAGATTACAAATTTATTTTCTAAATTTTAAATTCTACATGCTGGCTTATGCCTGCAATCCTGACATTCTGGGAAGCTGAGGCAGGAGGGTCATACTTTCAAGCCTAGCCTGGGAAATTTAGGGAGACCCTGCCTCAATAATAAAAAGAACCAGGTGTGGTAGTGCATGCCTGTAATCCCAGCATTTGGGAGGCTGAGGCAGTTTAAGGCCAGCCTGAACTACATAGTGAGACCCTGTCTCAAAAAAATAGTAATGAAAGTTAACAGCTACATGACTTACTGATGTAGCCCAGTGCCAAGTCCCTGGGTTCAATCTTCAGAGCTGTACACATATACAGGAGTTGTAAAGTTGCTACATAATTACACTGGCAGGAAAAGCTGTGGAGACAAGAATCGGCAGGTGATTGCCAGCAGCTCCATATCGGCTGGAGAAGCAGAGGCCGACTACAAAAGCAGCAAAGGCTTTTGGGATGAGGGTGAGAATGCTCTTGTTCTTCCTTTTGAAGTGCTGGTGAGGGAATCCGGGGCCTTGCAACACTAGGCAAGGCAAGCACTGTTACTGAGCTACATCCTGTCTTGTTCTTTGCCTTCACTGTGAGATATGTTAACTGTCAAAGTATATCGAAGACATTTGAAAGTATGTAGGTTTTAATAACCAAAACAACAAAAAATTAAGTCCTTAGTTATGAGACAAATTTTATTTTATAAAATATCAAACTTAAGTTGGTCTAAAAGTGGATCAGAGTAGAGACTTAAAATCTCTTAACAATATCCTGCTTAAATGGATTCTAAAGTAGTCATAGACTGTGGTGTAGAAAACAATACTGAGAAATCCCCTGAAGCCTAGGAATATACTACATATACCTGGAAAAGCAAGGAAGGGCAGGTACTGTTGGCCCTGGGCAAGAACATGGACTAAGATGCTGCACCCTCACACACTGGCCAACAGCAAAAGCTCCACTCCTAGGGCTGAGGAAGGAGACTCAGGCTCTCAACAGCAATTTCATTTTGATGTTTTAGCCCATTGGTAAAAGCAGTGTAAGTTTGGCTTGAGCTGGATTATGCATTGCAGTGGGTGAACACCTCATCTCCAGCCCTTAGCTGAAATCACCCAAGCCTGCAAACACATGCACACATGCATGCACACGGCCTGCTCTGGGAGCATCAGTCTCACATTTGCCAAGTTCTTGTTCTGAAACATTCCCAGGTGAATGGCCAGAATGACATTTCTATTTTACCACATACAGTACAATGTTAGTTCATTTGAAGAGAATACTACAGCATACCCAAAAGAACATTTCAGTGAATTAAATAAATGAAGGATACAGAGGCAAACGAACAATTTGTATGTTCAGACTAAAACCTCTGTTATCTCTAAAGTTGAAGAATTCTCTAGCTGGAAATGTTATTGAGAAAATTTGGGGCCTATAGGGTAAGTGACCTCTCTAAATATCCTCAGCAAGTTAATGGCAGAGCTAAGATCTCCTCAGTCTGCTGCACTCATCTAGTTTTTGACATCAAACCAATGGTTCTGAGTTATGATGATAGGTACAAATCAGCTGGAGCTTTGAAACAATTCATGTAGACTGGGCATGGTGGCGCACGCCTGTAATCCCAGCGCTTGGGAGGTTGAAAACAGGAGGATCACTGTGAGTCCAATCTGTGTAATGAGACTCTGTAAACCCTGTACTAAATACATTAAAAAAAAATTCATGTATCCAAGATACACTCCAGAGTAATGAAATTAGAATCTTGGAGGGGGAAGGGCAAGGTGTCAGTGCTTTTTAAAAGTTTCTAATATGTTTCCATACTTAAGAATCACTGTCCTGGACCATGATGTCCCCCAAAATAATGAAGGTACAGATGAAGGCTGTGGGTAGGTTTATCAGTACCATCTAACAGAGTCTTTCTGGCAACTGCTACAAGCTCTAGCCTAAATTCCTTTGGCTCTCCATGCCCACCACTACAACCATTGCTGGATTACACAGAATTACAGAATCAAACTACTCATTTTATTTTACCCAAATTCAGGTTTATGCAACCAATACTTTTTTCTTGCCAGCAATATTACTAATGATATGTGAAAATCAGCTATGATTTGAAGCTGAGGACAGTGACCAGAATCGGAATCACTTCTGACACTGCTGCTTGGGCCACTGCCACCTCAGTGGCTCTGCACTGCACCCACTGATCCTGTTCCAACCCTCACCCAACCCTTGCCCGGTCTCCATTCTTCTTGGGAGTCTCAGCTTTCCAAAGACAGCAGATTACCACATAGCTCATTGGAATGTTAATTCATAAGAACTTACTACAAAAGCTTTTCAAATGTTTATTTGTATTAAGTACGTGGAATGGTGCAAAACTGCAAAGAAACTTGATGCATTTGGGCCCTTGTTTCCCTACTGTTCACATTAGCTTTTACAAGAAGATTAAGAAACATTATGGGGAATAGAAGAAATGAATATAAATATACCTAAAGTAGCCAAATGCTTTAGTTTACTACAGGATGAATTAAAATGTTTGGCCCAGTTCACTATTATATGCTCACTTACATAAAAGTTCCCTTTAACTGTCCTAGGCCTGTGAAAAAGTGAAGTGGACAACATTTATATGACAAGACAGCAGTCTTTTATTGAAACCTTTTTTGTCTAAAACTATTCATGGAGAGATTAATCTCTTACTCATAAATTAGGATGAGTCTAACATCACTATTCCAAACTGGTTTTATTTACAACAGTGAACCTTTTCTTGATTTTATCATTGGGTTCACTGGACTAGGTTTTAAACTCAACATCAGTCTAATTTAATCTTCCTGCCATCAAATATCCTATAGGCTAGAGGATAGATAGCCTTTTGATGGCAACATTCATCATTCACCAGGAATGTAGAGCCACAAGCAGAACAACAGCAATAAAAAGATTAAATCATTCCAAACAACTCTTATTTGCTTTCCAAAAGCATGCTATGTCTAATTCTCCCTTTCCATTCAGACAGGTTGGAGAGGGACCCCCCCCTAGATTATAGTAATATTAATTAAATTAATCTCTTTAAAAAGGGAGCTCTTGCTTAGTATGTATAAGGTTAAACTGCTGTGGACAACACTAGCAGATAATAAAGTAAACTTTAAACTCAAGATTATAACACATACCCCAGGAACTGATAAATTCAAACAGGTATTTCTCATCTAATCTTAGTCACATGTGTAATTTTTTACTTTTCCAGTTAAATGTAATGCCAAAATCTTGCCAAAGAATAGACTTCTTAGAAATTCAAAGTAAATTGTTAAATAATAAAAACAGTTGGCTTATTATATAGTTTGTGACAGACTCCAGTATGCTGGGTGCCAGAAAATAATGTTACTAGTAAAAAAGTAAATTGTGTATATACATAAAAAGACACTATTATGAGTGTAGTGTTGTCTATTAAAAATAATATCTATAATGGGATTTTCAGTACACACTTAGGACAAAGGTCAATCAAAATATAAAAGAAAGCAAAGTGCACATAAATTAATTCCTAATTTGAGAAATCAACAAAATGTATACATAAATTGATAAACACTTTTTATAGGTCACTAATTCCAAGGACTAGTTAGTAGTTAGTTCCTAACTAAATTATTATAGGATGTTCTGGTGTACGCTCTCTTCTTGTGATCGGTTTGTTCTGGCAAGAAGACTCCAACAAGCACTTGCCCTTGAAAACAACTCAGCAGGAGAAGCTCTGAGGCAATCACACTTCATTTAGAAACTACCCAGATAACAAATCCCAAGATTGCAATCACCACTGACAGGATAAGCACCAGGATACACATCTTCTTGCGAGATTTTTTCTAAGGAAAGAAATATGTAAAGAAAATACTCATGAAATAAGTAAAACTTTTTCTATCGAAGACTCTGAGAGTGCTTCATGAATCTACCTCCCTCAAAATTCTCTATCCATGCATAAATATGCAGTGACTGTCCCCAAAAATCTCAACAGTCACCAGAGCAAAGCAGTTGTGCAGGTTTCACTTGTTCCTAAGTAGTTTTGCAAAGGAGCTACACTTAGGCTGCTGGGTATTATCTGCAATAAAATTTAAGTATTTGTGCATATGTATTTTTTACATTTATTTTTGCAGTGCTGGGACTGAAACCCATGGCTTCGCATGTGGCAGGTCATCACTCTACCACTGAGCCACAATCTCAGACCTGTGTATGTGTACTTCAAGAATGGCTGTATATATGTTTAAAAAAATGTATTTATTGTAAAAATTAGGCAAGCAGAAAGAGGAAAAAAATCACCTACAGATATAATTTATTTTTTTTTGAGACAGGTCTTACCATGTAGCCCAGGTCAGCCTTAAACTCACAGTGTGCCTCCTGCCTCAGTCTCCTGAGTGCTGGGATCATAGGTGGCCACCACCACACCTGACTCAGATATAATGGTCGACACTTGGATTGTATTTGCTTCTGACTGTTCATCTATGTGCACTGCTATTTGACACTATTGGGCCAGTTTTTCTCAGTACTTATCATAAACATTTTTCTACTATTATAAATTCTTTTTTTTTTTTTTTTTTTTGGTTTGAGACAGTCTCACTATGTCATCCAGGCCAGCTCTAAAATTACTTTGTACCCCAGGCTGGCCTCAAACTTGTGACTGAAATACTAAAATACGCTTTCTTTCTTCTTTCCTTCTTTCTTTCTTTCCTTTCTTCCTTCCTTTCTCCCTCCCTCCCTCCCTTCCTTCCTTCCTTCTTTCCTTTTCTTTCTTTCTTCCTTCCTCTCCTTCCTTTCTCTTTCTCCCTCTCTTTTTCTCTTTTTCTTTCCTGTCTGCCTGCCTGCCTGCCTGCCTCTCTCTCTCTCTCTCTCTCTCTCTCTCTTTTCTTTTTGAGACAGGGTCTTGCTATGCAGTTCAGGCTGGCCTTAAGCTCACTTTGAAGCCCAGCCTGGCCTTGAACTCACAACAATCCTCCTGCCAGCCTCCCAAGTGCTGGAATTACAGATGTGCACTACCACACCCAGCTTATTTATTTCTAAAAAGCCATGCAATACCAAACTGAGAGGAAATGAGCAGGCCAGAATGTTATTAAAACATAAATCTGGATAAGGGTATAAAGGAATACTTTATATTTTTATTTTTGTAACTTTTTATAAATGAGATTGCTCTTATATACATATTGTATCTATATACTCAAAGAAGACACATTTGGACTTTTCTCATGTTCACTAAAGTCCTCTTAAAATATGTTAAGTGCTACAAGAATAGCCAATGAAATATGCATCTTCATTAGAAAAAAAAAAGCATTTCAGCTATTTAGGATGTAAGATTAGTCTTCCATTAGACTTATGCTAGCATATGGGCTTCGGTTTGCAGCTAAGAAGCTTCTGTATAAGTTTATTCAAGAGTTGATGATTTAGTAGCTCTCTCTCTGCAAAGGGAAATACTAAAAACAGAAATGGTACTGCAATTCCAACTATTTGCCTTCAGCTTGAGCCTAAGAAAGAGGCTGCAGCTGTTCTCAATGTGTTGGCATCTCCTGATGTCCAGAAAGTCTGCAACACAGAATGCCTTTTTGGTACCTGCTTTTACCTGATAATAAGCAGCTCTCTGCAGCTGATCCGTGGCTCTTTCGACGTGCACTTCTGAGCTTTCCACATTGGCTTCTATGCTATCTGCAGCAAAAAGCACAGTGGGTGTTTCAGCACACTTAGCTGTTTCAAGGCTGCACTCTAAAGACGCTTCTGATGTGTTATGGGCCCCATCACCCACAACAAATAGCCATGGGATCAGTAGTTAGTACCTTGATAACAGAATAGACCTATTTGGGGGAAATAAATACTATTAAGGTGTTTAGGGGTAAAGACTAATCTATAAATGGTTGAGAGAGGAAAAAAAATATATATATATATATCCACACCCATAAACACACACAGAAAGAGGAACCCTCATAAAACAAATGGGGCACAAACTGTCAGAAATGATGGCCATTTATTTGTCATTCCAGTATTTATGTTTTATTCTTAGTACTTCTTTACTACCATGAAAACTTTTTCTTAGTTCAATTGTTTTGAAACATTTAATTTTTAATTAGTATTTAATTTCCTGAATACCTAATTTTTGTTTTAAGATTTATACTATACCTTTGAATTACAATTTATCTAAAAGATATATCTTCTCCTAGTATTAGAAACTTTAAAAAGTATATTTCTATTTTCTGTTGACTTTATATTACTTCTTCCCTGTCTTTTATATACCATACACACACATATATATGAAAAAAATATATACGTGTATAACCTGACATAAGATTGGTACTGTTTCATAGAAATCTTCAATGACCTTTTAAATAAGGATTCATCTAATATATTTTATATAGTCCTGCATAACTATCACTTTGGAGCTCTGTATTGTTCATCCAGGAGCATACTGCAACTTCTCATGCCTTTTGAATTATGCTCTTTGTTATTTCCTACATGCTATATCTGGAGGTATTAAAATATTTCAAGTTTGTATAACTAGAAAATATTTTACTTTTAGTTTTCAAAGGTATGTTTACTAAGTATAAAATTGAAAGAGGATAGATTTTTTTCTTTCAGTCCTTTAATTAATCTGGTTTCTTACACACTTGGTCCTTTTTTCTTTCCTTTCTAATATGGAATAAAATGCTATTTAATTTTGTTCTTCCATAGCTAATATTTTTTATGTATATGCTTTAATCATTTTTTCTTTACAATAAGTTTTGGACAATTTCATTTTTGTGTATCTTGGTATGATTTTATTTAAATTTCTTATGCAGCAGGGCGTGGTGGTGCATGCCTGTAATCCCAGCACTAGGGAGGCTGACGCAGGAGGATTGTTGTGAGTTCGAGACCAGCCTGAGCTACAAAGTGAGCTGAAGGCCAGCCTGAACTGCATAGTGAGACCCTGTCTCAAAAAGACATAAATAAATAAATAAATAAATAAATAAATTTCTTATGCAAAAGGTTCATTTTTCTTGGAAATGTGGTATTATAAGTTGAACTAAATTCAGAAATTTTAAATCTTTAAAAAAATGGGGAAGAATGTTAACAAAAAATAAATCTGAGTAAGGGTATAATGGAATATCTTACATTTTTATTTTTGCAATTCTTTACAAATGAGATTGTTCCCACATAAAGTGTCAAAAAACATTATCAAAGTCATAATTGTACAAGTTTCTGGAAATAAAAGCTGGGAGGCCGACAACTATTTTTCTAAACAAAGGATATGACAAGCAAATGGGGCTAAGTATCAAAAGAGACCTCATTTTTAATTGCTATGTTTGAGAATATTAGAAACTTGCAAAGAGGACTGGGGATAGGTCAGTGGCATAAGCTCCCGTCTGGCAAGCACAAGGTCTTGAATTTTTATTCCTGGTATGAATGAATAAATGGGGGGGGGGGGGACGGACAGACTGACAAGACTGACTGACTAACTGACTTGCAAAGAAAACAAATTCAGTAATTTTTAGATGACATTCCTAAACTTTATGTCTCACTGATTTCTTTGGCCACAAATACTCTCAACTCACCTTGAGGTTAAAGGTATCAATAATACATACCAATCATATCACCCTGGTCATGGATCATCATAGCCAAATCTTTAAATATCTGATTGACATCCAAAATGTCAGCCTAAAAAAAGAAAAACAAATAACATGCTTGGAAGATGCCTTTTCTTTACTTACTGATGAACATACTGCAGTGGTTTTTTTTTTGTTTATAATTTTGTGGTGCTAGGATTTGACAGAGGACTTCATGCATACTAGACAAATGCTCTACCACTGAGCCATGCCTAGAGCCCTCTATATATTTTTCTTTCCTTTTGCTCTGCTTTTTAGACAGAATCTTGTTATGTAGTTCAGGCTGGCTTTATTTCTTTTTTCTTTTTTTTTGTTGTGGGACCGGGGATTGAACTCAGGCCCTTGCGCTTGCCAGGGAAGCACTTATTCCACTAAGTCATCTCCCCAGCCCTCAGGCTGGCTTTAAACTCACTACATAGCTTAGATAGGCTGCCTCTAATTCACAATGATCCTCTTGCCTCAGAGTAATGGGATTACAGGTGAGTACCACAACGTATGTTTTTAAAGTTCAAGAAAGCATACTTTCTTTCTTTTTTTTTTTTTTTTTGTGCAGAACTGGGGATTGAACTCAGGCTCTTAAGTGCTTATTCTACTGAGCTATCTCCCTGGCCCCCAGGCATACTTTCTTTATAACAGAAAATCATCTATCTACCTAATATAAAACAAAACACATGTAAAGATGCTCATTAAACAATTTTTTGTGATGTCTGGAATTGAACCTAGGGCCATGCTAAGCAAGTGCTCTGCCACTGAGCTACATTCCCAGATTCCCAGCCTTTTTGGGGGGTGTGGGGGGATTACTGGGGATCAAACTCAGGACCTTGTGCTTGCCAAGCAGCTGCTTTACTGTTGAACTATGTCACCACCCCACCTTTTTTGGGACAGGATCTTACTAAGTCAGAAATTGCTGGAGGCCTGCCCATTAGCTCAGTTGTTAAGTGAGTGCTTAAACAAAGCAGTCAGGCTCAGGATGCTGTGGTTTGATCCCCACATCCTCAAGCCAAAATAGACCTGGCATAAAGGCATCCTAAGGCCGCAAAAAAAAAAAAAATCCTTCATAAATTGCCTAGGCTGGTCTTGAACTTGTCATGCTACCTCAGCCTTTTGAGTAGCTAGGATTACAGGTGTGGCCACTATCTCTGGATCCATCAAGCAATATTAACTGGACATGCTATTCGAGAACTGGTGGGATCACTGAAACCCAAATGATACAGAATAGAGGCCGGTGTGCTGGGATGGGCAAATCCTGGGCATAACAGCTTCATGCAGGGTTTAAACTGGATCTTAAGGCAAAAGTCTGTGAGTGCTTCCCAACAACGACTGTGTCAAGACCTGGGACTAGGGAAGTGAAATGGCTGATACAGGACCCTGCTGCTGGAGAATGGAAGGAGGAAGCCTCTCTGCTCCCAGGACTGACTGTGGCACTTGGTGAGAGGCTGCTACGTTCTGCGTCACTTGCCCTACAAACAGCTTTCAACTGATCAACAGAGCTCTTTAGTCTGTGGGTGAAAGTTCACAGCCAGTATCCCATGTGCAAGGCTCTCACTCCAGAGGAGTGAGGTAAAAATAAAGCAGCTTGGTGGGCTAACCTGAAAGCTGTTTTCCTAACTGTAATGGAAGAAAAATCCCATCTGGATTTTAAACCAGGCGTGGTAGTGCATGCCTGTAATCCAAGCACCTGGGAGGCTGAGGCAGGACCATCGTGAGTTCAAAGCCAGCCTGAACTGCATAGTGACACCGTATCTTAAAAAAAAAAAAAAAATCCCACTTGGAGATTTTATATATATATATATATATATATATATATATATATATATATATATATATATATATATATCCCCATACCAGGGATTAAACTCAGGACCTTGTGCTTGCCAGGCAAGCGCTTATTCTACTGAGCCATCTCCCTGGCTCCTCACTTGGATTCTGACTCACAGACAATGGCCAATGGACAGGCAGGACATTGGAAACTTAGCCTATGAATGTTGCTCGTAAGGGGCATTTGTTATCTTTGTATTTCTCACTCTCCTCATTACTGTCATAGCATTTCTAACATGATTAGCAGCATTATGTGAAAAAAAAGTGAAGAAGGTCCTGAGCACTGAAAAAAGGAGAATGGGACAGGAGGGAGAGACAGACATCTTTGAAAGCAACAAATGGCTGAATTGAAGATAAACTGTCCCACATAAAAACAGGTATTGATGAGGGGTGTGTCTCAAACCTGGCTGCACATTATAATCTCCTGGGTATCCATGCCCAGTCTCACTCCCAGGATTATAGTTTATCAGGCTAAACCATAAGATAATGGATATTTACCATTTTAAACCTACAAAAACAGGAATTTCATACAGTTGGTTGAGAAGACATGGGGTATTTTTAAACAGTTTTTTCCAGGTGATTGTAACGTTCAGTGTTCAGAGTCACTGTTATAAATAAAGGTCGAGGAGCTAATGTTTTCTCCACTGCCCTTCTCTCCTCCCTCTGCCCCAGGGATGCAGTGGTCTTTGTTCATGGAGGGACTCAGAGCTTAGGATTTCACTGGACACTGCAAAGTTCCAGGTGGAACTTAGGTGCAAAGTCTACAGACTTCCCCTTCAGCATGCACCTCAAAAACCTTTCTAGCTGCTCAGACCCACTGAACTGATAAGATTTCCAATTTGGGATTGGACTTTAGAATACAAAAAAAACTGGAGTAAGACTTCTAATGTATTTTTATCCCCAGCTGTTTAGGCTAACCAAAGAGCTCTTCTTAGACCTCTGCCTAACATAGATACAATTTTATCTTGCTTTTGTTTTCCAAGCATGTTTCTCAAGAAAATCATACAAAACTTAAAGAAAGGATTTGGGTATTCCTGAACATCAGAGCTGCTCAAGTTTACCAGGACTAAGTTGAGACATAACCCACAACGGCTCATTTCATGCTTCTTTATTGTAACGGTGGGAAAATTCAGCCTGGAAAGTCCAGATGCCTGTGGACATAATGAGTCAAACAAGAACATGACCTGGCTCTCACCTCCAACTGCCGAATCGCTGTTTCCCTCTCTTTAATAAGTTCCAGGTCCTGCTCAGTGATGGCTGCCTCGTCTTCCTGGCTCTGCATCTGGTTCCACTCCTCATGGCTGCAGGGAGACAAGCATACTAGCTGATTCCGCCTGTCTAAGGGAGGATGAGATACGGCTACATCTCCGCTGCCAGCAGAACCTATGCAAAGACACGACCAGGGCCCCATTTCCTCTGTAATTCAAAGTCCTAAGGGGCACAGTGTTCCACATCCAGAGGCAAAGTGATGATATGCCAAGAGAAGTCACGACCACCACAGGCAAAACAGAGAAGAACAATGAGGGATGGGACTTCTTGCCTCTTTAACACTGCAACCTTGTAAATCCTGCAATTTGACCTCAGTGAATGACATTCACCCCATCCTCTGCTGAGCCATTCTCAGAGGGCATGTTATATTGGTAGAGGTGAGCAGACTATGTGACCCATCAGTGCTTCACCAATTCATGTAATTATTATTATTGTTTTGCCTTTGTTTCTTGAGATAGGGTCTCACTATACAGTTAAGCCTGGCCTTGAGCTCACTATGTAGCTTAGGCTGATCTGGAACTTATAATGTCCTGCCTCAGCCTCCTAGGTTACTGGGATTATAGGTATGTACCACGATGCCCAGCTTCACCAATTTATTGAGGTTATGCATTATGATTACCTCATAACAGAAAACCAAAGTAAAACTAATGAAAGGTAATTTTTAAATATTTAGAAGATGGTACACGCCTGTAATCCCAGCACTTCGGAGGCTGAGGCAGGAACACTGTTGCGAGTTTGAGACCAGCCTGAGTTATAAAGTGAGTTCAATTCCAGCCTAAGCTTCATAGCAAGACCTTGTTGGAAAAAAAAAAAAAGAGAAAAACTTAAAGATGTGTTATTTATTATGCTATATAGAACACCTACAAAATCTAGTATTAGCTCTCTATAGTGATATACCCTGTAATCCCAGCACTCAGGAGGCAATTCAGAAAGATTATAGTGAGTTCAAGGAAAACCAGGGCTACAAAATGAGTATATTATGTAAGATCAACCTGGGCTACCCAGCAAGACCCTATCACAAAAACATTACAAAAATCAAGTTTTACACAGTTTTGAAAAGTATGTATAAATCATAAT
>PVKA01047918.1:0-14067 GCA_004027165.1 Ctenomys sociabilis
TGAAGCGCGTGTGGGAAGAAGCCAAAGGCTCTCCCTCAGACTCACCACACTCTCACTGCTCTGGGAAGCCTGGTGAGTCCTGTAAATTCGCTCTCGCTGGGAGAGCTTGGCGCGGGATCCAGGAGGCCGCTGGAGTCAGCCACTGTCTCTGGCCGGTCTCAGGAGCTGGGCGGGGCGGGCGGGATGGAGCAGGACGGCGGAGTCGGCCGCGCTGTCTCTGGCCGGTCTCAGGAGCTGGGCGGGGGCGGGCGGGGGCGGGCTGGATCTCTGGAAGTTTTTTTGAAGAATTAATTATAATTTTACTTCAAACATTGAGGAGAATTCTTTATCAATGCCAAATAAAATAAAAAATAATAAACCTTTTATTTATTTTTATTTTATTTTATTGAGAAACAAATAGCAATGAGATAGTTTCAAAACTGATTAATAGGACAGTTTCAATAATTAATACATTGTACATTGTTGTTTTCTTAGTGGTTATCCACAGTACACGAAGTAGACAGGATATCCTTTCCAAACTAAAAACTTTAAGGTAAGGCCAATACATTTTATGTTACATAAACTCTTTTGTTGCTGGCATATTTCCTAATAGTAACAAATCAGTTTAATTATTTGCACTGCTTATTTGTGAGTTTTATTTATAGCCTTAACTTTAATCCTAACAATCATAATTTCAGTTGACTTACTTGACTGTAATTTGCTCACCATTTATGAAGTTACTTTAAAGAATCTTTATCTGTAATAAAATACTAAGGATGTAAGATGCAGTCAGAACAGAACAGTCCCAAGATGTCAGTTAGTATTATTTCCAAATAATGCAAAGCAAAATTGTTAGTGGGATACTATAATTACAAGATGACTTGCAAACCAAGAGAACACGAGATTAATTCTTTTATAAGAAGTAAGCCTGTGGCTCAGCATATAAATGAAGCTTTCATTTTCCTTCGAAACCCTCTGACATAAATATCAAGCATTATGGTTAATGTCAATACTGCTGTTCTTTAAATGCCATTTTAAAGTATTTGTGCTTATAAGTTTAAAATATAAAGGCATATATAAGATCAAACTGTAACACTGCACACACTTGAAGAAGAATTTAATTACTGTGGAAATTTAACAATGATGAATACAGAAAAATTCATTATTTTCCTATCTATTCTTTGTGTGTGTGTGTGTGTGTGTGTTTTGTGTGTGTGTGTGTGTGTGTGTGTGTGTGTGTGTGTGTATGTATTTTAAGCAAGGGTGTATAGGGTGCTCAGGGTCTCACTACTAGATCAGACTCATGTAATCCACCTGTTCAGTTTACGAAGAGTTGGGATTATAGGTGTGAGTAACTGAAGTCTCAGTATGCCTTGGGGGCAGGGCTGGCACAACAGGCCCAGGGATCAAATCCCTGGCTCCTGTGTTTGCTTGCAGGTGCTCTAATCCACCAAGCTATTTGGCCAGCCCTCCTATCTATTCTTAATGAAAGTTATCTACAAAATATAAATGGTATGAAGGAATCTAGCCAAAGAAATTTCAAGAGCTAGTATGACAAATCTGGAAAGTACTCAAATTTTTATAGGGTAAAAACCAAAATTGGTGGATGCTTCTGCAGTTCCAGCTACTTGGGAAGCTACGGCAGGAAAATCATGAGCTCAGGACCTCTGTACAATACAGAAAGCTCATCTTCAGAAGTTGCTAAAAGATGGAAGTCATAGCTATAACTCATGAAGATAGAGTATAGGTCTAATGATAGTTTGAAACCTTACCTTTGGAGGAATTACAAATTAAAATCAATTCATATAATCCCATCACAATAATATTTGTAAAGTTCATTTATAGAATGAGGGTCAGACACAAATGTAAATAGTTCCATCATTCGTGTAACAATAGTAGGTTCTTTCTTCCGGTCAAAAAAATGTCCTAATGCATTATTATTGTCAACTTAAAGCTAGATATATAACAAGTACTTGATAAAAATTGACTCAAAAACTAGGGGAATATAAACAGAATAAAATAGTGTTCCTATTTGCTTTTAACAGCCGAAGAATGAATTCAATTTTCATATATATTCAAAATGTTATTTTTCATTACTAAGTAATAATTGCACATATTTTTGCAGTGTAACATGCTTTGGTGTATGTTATTGATTGTGGAATGCATAAATCTACCTATACATACATTATCTCAATATTTTTTAATTCTTGTGATGAGAAAATTTAAAACTGTGCTCTTCTAAGTTTTGAGAATTAGGTACATTGTGATTGTAAGAAGTTCTCTAATTTTATTTTTCATTTTATGGATTAGGTACATGGTCTCACTATGCAGGATCTCACTTGGATTCACAGTGATCCTTCTGTTTTCAGCCTCCCAAGTGCTGGGATTACAGGCGTGCACCACCAGGCCCAGATTTCCTCACAGCGCCCCGGGGACAGGGCTGGAGTGGTACGTAGCACTGGGGATTGAACCCTGATCCCTGTGCTTGCCAGAGCAGGCTCTTAATCTGATGACTATCTTGATGGCCTTAGAAGCTCTTTAATTTATAATTCGCTTTCTTGAATTTACTCCTCTGAAGTAAAATTTTATGTTCTTTAATCAATACCTCCCCCAGTCTGCCTACCCATACCCTAAGGCGACTACCATTGTTTACTGTTTCTTCAAATATCACTTTTTCAGACTCTATAGGTAATTGAGAGGATGTGGTATTTGTCTTACTGTGCCTGCCTTTCTGCACTTTCCATAATATTATACAGGTTGATCCACACTGCTGAAAATAACAAAATTTGCCCTATTTTAATTATGAACAACATTTTTTGTATATATTCCATAAGTTTTCTATATTTCAATACACTGAAGGACACTTAGGTTCACTGCATATGTTGGAATTATAAATAATGCTAAATGAATATGGGAATGCTGATGTATACACGACATACAGAAGTTGTATCTGTTGTGTAGACAAGTAATTGCAATTTTGCTTCTTATGAATCTTCCATTTTCAAGTTTTTGATTAACCTCTACTGAATTTCCATAACAGTCCCGCTGTTTTGCATTGCATGTCAACATGCCAGGATCCTCTTCTCTCTGCATCTTTGCTGGCATTTGTTATCTCTCATGTTTGTGATAATAACTGAGATGATGTCTGAGTGAGGTTTTAATTTGAACTCTCCTGATGATTAGTAATATTAAATTTTTTTCATATATTTGTTAGCTGGTTGCATAGTGAATGGTCTTTACCTTTTCTCATGCTTTGCCTATTTTTATTGTTTTTTCCCCAACTATCGAAATTTTCTGGTTTGCTACACATTTGCAATAAAAATCATTTAATAGATATATGCTCTGCAGTGTTTTCTTCTCTTTCTAGGTTAGTGCTTTGCTCTTATAATTATTTTTTTTGTTTGTTCTTTAATTCGTTTTAGCTTGACATGATATCACCTGTGTATTTTTGCTTCTGTTTCCTTTCTGCTTTCAGGTTCTTTTTTTTTTTAAAAAAAAAAGCATTGCTAAGAACAGTGCCATGGAGCTTGCCCTACATATTTTCTGGTATCATTAGGAATTTGGGTCTTTATTTGAAGTCTTTAGTCCATTTCGAGTTTATTCTTTCCATCATATAAAATTTGTCTTCCTTTAATCTCCATTTGGTTATCCAGTTGGCCCAGCAAGACTTATTGAGCACACTATTGTTCCCTGTTTTTCAAAATTCACGTGGCGATGCACATACAAATTACTGTGTACTCCATCCTGCTCATCAGTTTATGAGCTGTGTTATGGTCACCAGACTCACTGTACTATAGTTGATTTTTACATTAGATAGTACAATACCTCCAGGATTGTTTTTTTTTAAATAATATCTTGTTTATCACTTTTTTATGGTTCTTTACAACTTTCAAGATTGTTTTCCTATTTATGTGCGAAGTGTCATTGGAATTTTGTAAGGCTTACATTGAAGAGTCAGTGTGATTTTAATAGTCTGGGCATTTTAATGGTGTTAGTTACTTAACCCATATACATAAAGACAAACACTAACATAAAATACCCAGATATTTGTGTATATCTGAAATTTCACCAATTTTATAGTTTTCATTTGTGAACTTTTTCATCTTCTTCATTATATTTTCTCCTGAGTATTTTTGTGCTTATTATAAGCAGAATTGCTCTAATTTATTTTTGAGTAAGTTTATTTTAGTGTATAAAAACACTACTAATTTTGTATTTTGGTTTTATACTCTGTACCCTTAATGAATTTTTTTTTTGAAAGTTTAGAGTATAGTATTTAGCGCTCTCTCTGTGTAAGATTATGTCATCTATAATTATAGGCAATTTAAATTCCTCCGCTTGTATTAGGATGTCTTTTATTTTGCTATTGCTTCATCACTTTGGCTAGGTTTTCCATTATTATTATTATTTTTTTTTTTTTTTTGTCTTTTTGAGACAGGGTCTCACTATGCAGTTCAGGCTGGCCTTAAGCTCACTTTGTAGCTCAGGCTGGTCTCGAACTCATACCAATCCTCCTGCCTCAGCCTCCCGAGTGCTGGGATTACAGGCCTGCGCCACCAGGCCCGGCAGGTTTTCCATTATTACATTGGGTAGTAGTGGTGAGTATGAGCATCCTTCTCATAATCTTAATGGAAAAGCTTTCAAATCTTTCTTACTGAATATTATAGAATCCAAAGGGCTCTTTCCTATGTGTTTTACTGTGGTAACATATATGCCTTCATGCCTCATTTATTGAGAGATTTTTTTTTATTATAAAAGAAGGGTGAATATGCAAAATGTCTCTTTTGAAAATGGTAAGGCTATCATACAGCTTTTGTTCCCTCTAATATAGTGTAATACATTGGATTTATTTCTGTATATTGAATAACATGCGTAACCAAGAATGAATATTTAGGTTAAATGAATCTCCATGTATGCTATTGAATTTAGTGTGCCGGAATTTCCTGCGGCATATCTCTGTGTGTATTCATTAATATTACTGGCCTGCTATTTACATATAGTGTTTTATCAGTTTGTGCTATCAAGGTAATTTTGGGAGCCATAGGAAGCCAGGAAATTGATCAAATGTGTGTGGGTGGGACTGGACCTCAGTGCCCAAAGCAAACAAGCTACATCGCTCCTGAGATAAATGTCCTGTGTGGTTCCCGTCAGCTATTACTCACTAGGTAATCTTGTGTCACGTGTTACGAATTTGCAAAAATATAAAGGAATAGTGCGGTTGTGTGTTGAGTAGTTTTGCCCATCAGGCAGAGTAATGACCACCTAGGCCAGCTTTTGTCTCCTTATCTATCTTATTCTTGTTGTCATATCTCCCTGGATAGAACCGTTTTTTTGTTTGTTTGTTTGTTTTTTAGAACCAACATCGTGAAGATGGCCATACTCTCAAGATTGCTATACAGATTTAATGCAGTCGCTATCAAACTGCCACCCACATACCTCCCAGACATAGAGAAATTGTTCCTAAAATTTATTTGGAACCACAAAAGACCTAGAATAGTAAAGGCAAACCTGGCCAACAAAGACTAGGCAGGTGGCATCACAATTCCTGACTTGAAATTATACTACAAAGCCACTGTGATAAAATCAACATAGTACTGGCCAACAAAATGGAATAGATTAGAAGACGGAGAGGCCACTGCAAACACACTCAGCCACCTGATCTTTGACAAAGGGGCCAAACAAGCTTACTAGAAGAAAGATAGCCTCTTTTACCAATGGTGCTGGAAAAACTGGCTTTCTACGTGCCAAAAACTAAAACTTGACCCAGCTCTATCACCATGCACTAAGTTAAAGTCAAAATGGGTTAAAGATCTAACCATTAAAACAGGAACACTCAATCTCCTGGAAGAGAAAATAGGAGGAACTCTTGAAGACATAGGCGTAGGCAAAGAGTTCATGAACAACAGGTATTCACATGGGAAACACTTGAAAGAATCAACAACTGGAATAAACTCTTCTTGAGGAGTTTCTGCACATCAAAAGAAATTGTCAACAAAGTGAAAAGACACCCACAAATATTGGAAAAATCCTAACTAATAAGCATTCAAACAAGGGTCTGCTCTCTATAATATATAAAGAAGATATATTAGGGCCCTCAAATTTAAAGAACCAATCCAGAAATGGGCATCTAAGACAAATACACACTTCTCAGAGGACAAAATTAAAGAAGCGAATAAACATATGAAAAAATGCTCCTCATCACTATCCATGAAATGCAAATTAAAACAACACTGAGACACCATCTCACTCCAGAAAGAATGTCTATCATAAGGAAATCAACCAACAACAAATGTTGGAGAGGATGTGGGGAAAGGGAACACTTCTCCAGTGCTGGTGGAATTCAACCACTGTGGAGATCAGTGTGGAGATTCTTCAAAAGAGTAGGACTGGAAATTCCATTCAAGCCAACTATCCCCCTACTGGGAATTTTCCCAGAGGAACTGGATAGAACCGTTTGCAGTAAGACCAAGGGATCCCTACAGGTATTGTTGGCCTCCTAAGTATTTTTGCAAGCATTTCCTTCTTTCCAAAATTTTGGAAGAGTTTGAGAACTGTTGCTATTATTTGTTTAACTGTTTGATAGAATTCACTGATAAAATGATCAGACTCCAACTTTTTTTAGGAAAAATTTTATGACTGATTCAATCTCATTACTTTTTATTTTTCTGTTTACATTTTCTATTTATTCATGGGTCAGTCTTCCATATGTATAGTATTTTAACTGTTCTAGATTATCCAAGTCTTCTAGATGATTGTTGCATTTTCTATTGATCGTTTGCATCTTTGAGGTATCAGTTAACTGCTTCTTCTGTTATTTCTAATTTTATTTGATTTTTTCTTCCTTTTTCTTACTTAAGCTAATACTGACTTTAATATCCTTTTTAAAACCTCTTCATTTTATTGATTTTTATATTGTTTTTCCTCTTATCTATTTTATCTATTTCTGCGATGCTCTTTATCATTTCTTTCTTTTATTAAACTTGGTCTTAATTTGTTCTTTTCCTAGTGTCTTAAAAATGTAGTGTTGTATCATTTTTTGGATTTACCTTCTTTTTGATATGTGCATTAGGTTTTCTTTTTTAATTTTATTTATCTGTTACAGAGTCTTGCTACACAGCTTGGACTCAGTGATCCTCCAGTCTCAGCCTCCCCAGGGATGGGACTATAGTCATGTGCTACCATGCCCGGTTTTGGGGGGGTCTCACTGCAGTCCGGGGGTACCAGAGTTGGCAAGGCATGTGGTACCAGAGATCGAACTGTGGTCCTTGCACTTGCCTGGCAGGTACTTGGGCGGCTGAGCTATCTTCCCAGCCCAATATACACAGTTATTACAATAAACTGAACCATTTTTGTTTAACTCCTTAAATTTTACTATACATGCTACTTTTCTGTTTTTGTTGTCTCAAAATATTTTAAAACTTCCCTTCAAATCACTTCAACAAAGAGCCATATTTTCACACACACACGCACACTAAGAAGACATTTAACTCACAGCAGTATTTCTATGGATTAATTAACACTTATCTTCACAGAGCACAAAGTGGCAAAATATTTTTCCCAGATAGGCTTAAAAAAGTGTATTTCCAAGTAGCATGAGAAAAAGCTCAGTATTTCTGCATATTTCAGGAAGGAATATTGGGCTTCTTTCAAGAATCATAAACTTCCAAAACAGGTGGCTCATTTTATTTCCAGACCAGCAATCTAAGTGTAACCTTCTTTATTTGGGGGTACTCACCCTGGTTTGTTCACTTGCTCCTGAACTTCATACTGTAATTATGTGAACTGCTTATAGCATTGTCTAGCTTTCATGAGAACACTGTTATGTCACTAGCTTTCTCCTTTGATTCATTGTATGCCTTGATGGATTCTTTTCCAAAGAAAGCCATTTGAAACATGTAAAAGACTTTTAAAAGTCCTTATTGAATGGATGGTTATATATTCTTTTGTCATTTAAGAAGAAAGGTGTACTTGTCAGATTATAAAAAGCAAAATTATGGAATACATAAATCAGTTTTTTGCAGGTTGAACATTTTTAGAAAAATGGGTGCTAATGAAGGAAACATAAAACATGCTTGTTTTGTATCAAAGTGATCTGGATATAAATTAATAGGTCATGCATTGTTTAAATAACATTTTGGTTTCAAATTATTTAGCTCTCTTTTACTTTGAAAGATATTGGCACAAAAATTTCCTAAAGAGTTGTGTATTCAAGTTTGAATTTGATACTCCACACAATGAAAAAATTATTTTATATTGGTCTTAAACATCCAGCAGAAAAGTATAAAAATGAGGTATAAAAAATAAAGCCATATTAATATACTTAGCTGTGAAAGGCTTAAGTCAACAATTTCTGACATTGCTAGTCCTATAGGTAATCCACTATTATTGTGGGCTACGGGACTATATTGGACTATTTTGCTGCATTCACACACCTGCAATATTTAAATGGCAATGGAGTACCCATCTCTGAAAAAACTAAACAAAAAAGGGGATACAAATGAAGGAAAATTTTGTATCTATATATACAAAATAGTTAGAATTGGGGTAGGGAGATGGCTCAGTAGAATAAGCACTTCCCTGATAAGCCCAAGGGCCTGAGTTCAATTCCCGTTTCCACCAAAATAGTTAGACATACAGTTACTTTCTCTTAATTCAATGAGAAGAAAGATTTGTACTAATAGTGTTGGAGAGAATATCATGTCTGTATCTTATGCTATGAATAACCACTATGAAGATAACAATATGCAATGTATTAATTATTGTATCTGTCCTACTGACTTCTTTTGAAATGGTCTCATTGTTATTTTTTTCTAAATAAAATTAATTTTAAAAAAACAAAGATCCCAAAGATCCAGTGTGTATTCTTTTCTGTTAATATTTACTATTGGTATTTGCATTCATAAATACAACATGGAATATGAATTATGAACAGGCTGACTATAACTAACCATGATTCTCTAAGATTTAAAATCTGGCTTGCAGCCACGCCTGCTGCAGTTATAAAAAATTTGTGAAAAACACACTTTGTCAGTCATAACATAATAGAGACAATTCTACTGTTAAAATGAAAACAAAGCAAAACAGTTTCACAGAATCAGGAAAGAATGCATTTTGGTTTGTTAGTGTTCATAATGTTGTTCCTAACTCATTTCTATCATGGGTACCTGGAGACTCATTGTTGGCTGTGCAATTTCAAATGTTGTGAGATGCATTCATGGAGTTGCTGATATTTTCCCACACACCCTAAGAAATTCAGAGCTTGCAAGCATTTTGCTAAGAATTTCTCTGCAAGGCATAGGACTAGGGCCCCATAGCCTGATTATCTAAAAATGGATTCCTTGATGAATGTATGATTACTAGCTTCAAGCTTTATGATTCTTTGCAGGAAATACCAGTGATTTTGTTAGAGCTATTTAAGAAATGTGTTTTGCAATAGAAGAACAAGCATTGGCTCAGAATTCATGTGTGTATCTTCCACTCTTGCCACGTTCTCTAATTTAGTAAATTGCATAATCTCTTTTAGCTTCATTTTCCTCATATGTGAAATAGAGATGAGGTCGCTGTGGCTGTCACTTCTGATGTAGTGCGATTATGAGAACAAAACGAGAAAATACTTGGAAAGTGTAAGTGCATGGATCCAATTTAGTCGGATCTTTTTTTCATCTGTAAATCACCTGAACATACATGACATCAATGTACCATTTTATTTTAGTGTTTAATAAAATTTAAATAAATATTTTAAAAAGGAGTGGATTTCCAAAAGACAGCTTTAAAGTTTATATTTTTCAGAAGATTGTCAGGAGGAAGCTGAGGAAGAATGGATCTGCCAGAAGATAAGACAGAGGTTCAGTCAGCTGAACTCTCCTAGAATAAACCCATGTAAACAGCCACGGTGGTAATCAAAGAAGAAAGAAGCCTGAGATCAGGGAAGACCCTTCAGAGAACAGAGAGACAGAGTACTAGGCCAGTACTGGGGAACCCAATCCCCTTCCAATCCAATTGAAGGTGCATGATCATAAGACAAAGGCAAAAGTCTCCTGCTCATTGTGCTCTTGGGATAGTGGCTGGAACCTGAAAGAGCTCTGCTTTCTGAGGGAATAGGATAGAGATCCAGTGGTCTCTATGGAGGCCCCTCTTGTACTCTCTTTTAAGAAGAAGTCCAAGTTATTGGTGAGAGAACCCATTGGAAGACGAGTTGACTACCAAGCCGGGCAGTCAGAACCATGGAGGGTGGAATTTTCTTCCCACAAGTGCAGCACGACTCATTCATTTCTTTTTAAAGCTGAGAGACAATTGATTTAGTCAAATTCTCACTACAGCATAAAGAGAATTTCAAGGACTCTACTTCAATTCTTGCAAGAGTTCTTTTGCCCTTTCATTTGGTATTGCTTCTTGCTATAAAGCAAGCTCAAGGTCAGCTTGAAGTGAAACTCTGTCTCAAGAAAAGACAAGAGAGAAAGAAAGGAAGGAAGGAAGGAAGGAAGAAGGAAGGAAGGAAGGAAGGAAGGAAGGAAGGAAGGAAGGAAGGAAGGAAGGAAGGAAGGAAAGAGAGAGAGAAAGAAAGAGAGAAAAAAGAAACAACACAACAAAAAGAAAGCTGAGGTTTTATGTTGCTAACCGTGTAGGAATCTGCATTATTGCTCTTACCTCTGTAGTCTGTTACCAAGCCACAACAGGGATTTCCAGGCCAGTGGCCACTTCAGGAGGTTAACTAAATTAACTATCTTGCTTAGTCATAAATTGGTTTCAACCTCCCCATACACTTAACCATATTCCATTTCATCTCCCGCTTCCCTTTCTTCTACTTCCATTTCCTCTCACAATGTTATATCCCCCAGCCTCATCTATTGTGTCCCCTACTTCTTGCTTACTGTTGCCTCACGCTGTCCAAGCTCCCCACCCTCTGCCCTGCTTCTGTGTGACACAGATACTGTCAGCATAATGTATTTTCTTTCTATATTTCCTGTCTCTCTCATACATATAATATATAAATATATATATATATATAATGTATGAGTATACATATAATATATTTCATATACTTATATACTTTTTCATGGGAGTGTTTTGTTAAAACTAACCTTAAACTTTGTTTGGAAGATGCAAACACAATTTTTATATTAGCACAGCAAGGGCTATCAACTTTCTTACAGTTTCCCTCAATCTCCAATTAAATTCCCAACTCTTTCTTCCTTTTCTCTTTCTGCTTAAATCATTTTTACCTCTCCATCTGTTCTGGGTATATCAAAGTCCTATCTGCTTTACTTTTTTCATTTATTCTAATCTCTTATCTTCTTTCCTTTTCTCTGAATTTCCTTTTTCACCTTCCTATTCATTTTTTCTTTGTTCTCTTTTCCTTCAAATTCTAGACTACTTTTCATCAATGCTATTTTAATGTCTTTCTGGGTTATCAAAAAAAGTGTGAGTGGGCTGGGGAGATGACTCAGTGGAATAACCACTTCTCTGGCAAGTGCAAGGACCTGAGTTTGATCCCCGGTTCTGCCAAAGAAAAAGTGTGAGCATTTTGAACAGGTTTTAAATTATATATTGATAAATGATTGATGTTGAAGATGTAGATATAACAAGTAGCCATCGTCTTCTTGCTAACAGTGATCTAGACCAGTCCTGGTATAGTGAATAGGTTCAACAGGTGCATGAACACCAAATAGCCAAAGTTAAAACTGTACTAGAGGGTAGCTATCCACTAACTAAAGTGATCTCCACAGTTGTGACAGAGTTTTCTCACCTAATAGATCAATAACATCAATAGGAAAGCACTGTAAATATGAAATAAAGCAAAAAGATATCCTCCAAAATTCTTAAGTCTCTATGAGCCGCTCTCCCATGGTTAGAAGAGGACTTTCAACACAAAGAGCATAAAAGCAAACATTAACAATGCTTTAAAAGATCAAGAAGAGACAGATGCATGAATGAATAAGATGTTCTATGAGTTCAAAATTGATACAATACTTAAAAGATTCAATTAGTGTGGTGATAACTGGGATAAAAAGATAAAAAATGTTTTCATATAATTTTCTTTTATTTTGAAGAGTAAATACAAGATCAAGGAAAAACAAAACAAAAACTGAAAGAAAAATTGGGCCAGGGAGACAGCTCTGTAGAATAAGTAGTTACCTGGCAAGCATAAGGTTCTTAGTTCAATCCCTGATTCTGCAAAAAAAAAAAAAAAAAAAAAAAAAAAAGCTGAAAGAAGTACAAAACCAAAGACAGAAACGGGGTTGCATATAACAATACATATGTTACAGTTTTTCAGAATTAGAATAGCTGATTAACAGTGATTGATATCTATTTTTATTGTCAAATCCATTGCTTAGATTAACAGATATAGTTATGCAAGATGGGACATATGATTGAATATTACCACATGTTTTCAAGAAATCTTAAAGTTTTATTCTTGTCTCTTGTTTTCTTTTATTACCTTTTTAAAATTTACTTTAAAGAGAGTATAGCAATAACTGATATAACATTGGAAACAGTTGACATTTAGAAGACCAAAATGAAGGGCTGGCCAAATAGCTTAGTGAATTAAAGCATCTGCAAGGAGGTGCAGGGGCTACAGGTTCAATCCCCAGGCCTACCATGGTGGCCCCACCCCCAGGGTACACTGAAATGGAGTTTGAGACTGGGAGTGGTGGTGCACGCCTGTAATCCCAGCTCTTTGGAGGTTGTAAAGAAGTGGACTCAGGAGAATACGATAACTCAGGAGAATAAGCACCTGCCTGGCAAGCGCAGTGTCCTGAGTTCAATCCCCAGTACAGAAAAAGAAAAGAAGAAAAAGCTTATAGAAGACCAAAATAACATATATTTGTTAAAGAAGACAATACAGAGTAGAAATGACCAGTTTTGGGAAAAATTAGAGACCATGAAGAGGAGTAAAGAAGATATCCTGGAAATGAAAAGCACAACCAAAAACCTGCCAATGGAAGTGACCAAGGACAGTGACACTCTGAAAGCAGCACATAGCCGCAAGCACTTGGTACATGAGTTCTTTGATGACCCTGGCAGAAAACATCTAAGAAATGCGGGTGTCAAGAAGGAAGCACAGAAGAGAACTAACAATATAAAATATTTAATTTACACTACTGCCGAAAATTTTCCAAATCTTGGTATTGAAAATAATACCAAGTTAAATGAGGCATTTAGAACTCCAAATAGCCATGTCAGGGCCAGTGAAGAACCCCTCCATGAAACAACATCATCAAAATGCCAACAATCTTGGTATCAAAGAGAAAATACTAACACCCTCTGGAGAAAAGATCAAGTAACTCAAAATGACAGCAGATTTCTCAGTACAAATTATAAATCCTGGAGAATTTGAAGTGAAGCTTTTCAAGTCCTGAAAGAAAACAATTTGCCAACTTAGATTACTATATCTTGCAAAACTTGTCTTCAGAATTGACAAAAATAAAACCTTTGCATAAAAATACTTTTATTACTATAAAATAATTAAACAAATTGCCTAATTATAGAAAAAGAGATGAATATATGAAGCTTTTACAGAACTGACACAATGAAAACAATTTTTAGTGTACATGTACATTACTTTAAATGTACATTGACATTAAGGACAGATGGTCTTTATAGCAACATGGAAAATATTTGTTGATGATTTAGATCATTTCTAGTGTTTATGTATTTTAAACACTTTGATTACTTATTTAGAATTACTCAACAGCTGAGCTACACTGAAACATCTTCATAGTAGCACAGGTAATATGTTTGTCCTCAATCAAAACAAACAGAGTCATTTGCATGCTTATTTCAAGGCTATGATTTCTCTTTTACTGAATGAAGACATGCCCTTTGTTCAGCAGCATTGCTTGTGGGGCATCTACTATACGCTAAGGTAATGGTGATAATCACCTAACAGAAGCAGAGGAGTGGGCCATGTAGCTCAGCAGATTAAGACACCTGCTTAGGCAGACATGGGATGGGGTTCTAACTCCAATGTTCCATGCTGGTTTCACCTCTGAGGTGCGCTGAGACAGTGACTGACACCAGGCACTGTGATGCGCACCTGTAATCCCAGTGCTTGGGAGGCTGAAAACAGGAGGATCACTATGGTTC